>OY723240.1:1326521-1611521 GCA_963210315.1 Rhynchopus euleeides | reverse complement strand
CCGGAACCTATTTCCTGGCTACCGGAACCTATTTCCTGGTCACCGGAACCTATTTCCTGACTACCGGAACCTATTTCCTGGCTACCGGAACCTATTTCTTGGCTACCGGAACCTATTTCCTGGTCACCGGAACCTATTTCCTGGCTACCGGAACCTATTTCCTGACTACCGGAACCTATTTCCTGGCTACCGGAACCTATTTCTTGGCTACCGGAACCTATTTCCTGGTCACCGGAACCTATTTCCGGTCCACCGGAACCTATTTCCTGACTACCGGAACCTATTTCCTGGTCACCGGAACCTATTTCCTGGCTACCGGAACCTATTTCCTGGCTACCGGAACCTATTTCCTGGCCACCGGAACCTATTTCTTGGCTACCGGAACCTATTTCCTGGTCACCGGAACCTATTTCCTGACTACCGGAACCTATTTCCTGGCTACCGGAACCTATTTCCTGGTCACCGGAACCTATTTCCTGACTACCGGAACCTATTTCCTGACTACCGGAACCTATTTCCTGGCTACCGGAACCTATTTCCTGGTCACCGGAACCTATTTCCTGACTACCGGAACCTATTTCCTGGCTACCGGAACCTATTTCTTGGCTACCGGAACCTATTTCCTGGTCACCGGAACCTATTTCCGGTCCACCGGAACCTATTTCCTGACTACCGGAACCTATTTCCTGGTCACCGGAACCTATTTCCTGGCTACCGGAACCTATTTCCTGGCTACCGGAACCTATTTCCTGGCCACCGGAACCTATTTCTTGGCTACCGGAACCTATTTCCTGGTCACGTAACTGATTGTTCTCGGCATGTAACCGATTGTAACCGATTGTTCTTGGCCTGTAACCGATTGTAACCGATTGTTCTCGGCATGTAACCGATTGTAACCGATTGCCCTCGTCATGTAACCGATTGTAACCGATCGTTCTTGGCATGTAACCGATTGTAACCGATTGTTCTCGGCATGTAACTAGAGGAGGCATAGCAAACGGAAATCCCTAACAAAATTTTGTCTCCGAAATTATTTTGGCCAATTTTCTCCCGAAAAACCTAGAAACCAGACCCACCGCACATCGAGAATGTCATTTTTCGGTGATTTCTGGGGTCTGGGGGCCTTTTGCCACCCTCCCGTGCCTCATCATGTGTTGATCCCTCCTTTATTAATTGTCAGGTAGGTAACCCTGCACGGGTGTTGTCACCGTTGATCACTCTTTATTAACTGTTAGGCGGGTAAACCCTGCACGGGTGTTGTCACTGTTGATCGCTCTTTACTAATTGTTAGGCGGGTTAACCCTGCACGGGTGTTGAGCCCTCTTTGTTAATTGTCAAGTGGGTAACCCTGCACGGGTGTTGTCACTGGTGATCACTCTTTACTAATTGTTAGGCGGGTTAACCCTGCACGGGTCCTGGCCCGTGCCTGTGTGTGTTGGGGGGGGGGGGGGGTAGTGAAATAGAAGTAGAAGGGAGCGGAGCACAAGAATGGTGTGTTGGGGGGTGGGGGAGCTCTTTCCAACATGTCCGCATCTGCATTAAAACCTATTGTCTCTTTGTGCCCCTCACCACTCAACCATAAAGGTTGCCCTGCCTTGGGAACAGGGAATGGGGTTTAACACGTGTGGCGGTCCTGTTGGATGGAGTGCACATGGAACAGTATGGTGTGGGAATGTATCGTGACTTGTGAAAGGGAGAGTGGGTGGGGGTGGGGGCGGGGGGGGGGGGGGGGCGGGGGGCTTCCTTCAGCGATTCCAGTGAGCTGCAATCCCAAGGCTGTCCTTTCAAACGCTTGCCAAGGCGTACGCCGTTTAGGTGTGGACTATTGAAATAAAAGGAAAACGAGGCTTTGGAAAAAGCCAAACTGATCGAATGGAAGATTGAAGGATGGGCAAAGTTTGTTGAAAGTAACATGGGGGGGGGGCAGTCAAGAAGTGGGGGCTTGATTGTCGAGAGTGAATGGAAAAGTGAAGTGGGGGGGGGGGGGTTTGATCGTCGAGAGTGAATGGAAAAGCAAGCCTCCCAGCACCTTCTTGCAATGTTAGTCCTTTTTGTAGTCACTACCACTACACCAGGAGTGGGGGGGGGGGGGGGCAACCCCTTGATTGGCCTGTGTCAGGTCCCAGCTCTTGTTGAAACAGAACGCAAACCCTTGCGATGTGTGGCTTCCAAGTTGGCCTGTGTCCCTTTGATCCACATGAAATGATCCCCAACCCCAGCCTGACCCAGGTTAGCCAGGGTCACACGTCTGTCTGGAGGAAAATCCTGGAGGGTGGTGTCAATGGAGGTGAAGTTGTAAGAAAGGGGGACATAACTGTTAAATCCTGAAGCAAAGTCATCATGATTACCAGGATAAATCATGTTCGTGACGACTGTGATCAAGACATTCTTCATTGTGGAAAGAACAGAAATTTCGTCATCCTCTGCATACCTTCTCGTTCTTAAACGGGTAAGCACGTATGGCTCACTACCGTCGTCAAGGGGTTGGCAGGGATGGTACGGGAGATTTCCCCACATTCTCACCGCCTCCACTTCCGGTTGCACCTCTCTGCATGAAAGAGAAGCCGCCATTGCAGTCACAAAATTGACGGCTTCTTCGCGAAGGGAAGCGCCCCCACGTGGGTTGCCTGTGAGACATTCATGAAAAGCATGAAACAGGCAATTCCCATCACCAGGCACATTGACTGTGCTCAGGGAAAACAAGAGAAGACGTTGCGTGAGGGTATCATGACGAGACGCGGGATTGTCGATGCCCTTGTCAGGTACGTGGGGCCTCCGTGGACCGGGACAGGGGAGTGCCATGGGGACCGCCTTCCTCCGCATATCCTCTTGCTCCATTTGTTCTTGTGCGTTTTCCACGTTTGGACCCATGTTCTGAATTCTATAAAAAACACTTGAAGCACGGGAAAAGTCACGCTCAGTGGGGAGGTGGAGGGAGTAAAAATTCGTTTGGGTATCCTGCCGGTACTGGTAAAGGAAGATAGTAGGGAGAGAAGCCGTACTTCCTGCTTCCCAGTTCTTTGCCTTCTCACACCATGTGCGAGGCCGTAACTCCCTGACCCTGGGTTTACCTTCCTTGTTCTGAGTAATAATTCTCAAGCGAATCTGGTGCACATTCACAAAAAAATGCAGGGCAAAAGAACCACCACGTTGGGTCACCTTTTCATCTTCCGCCGCTTTGCACATACTCTTGCGCCAGTGAACGAGAGACTGGTGCCTTTCATGTACGGGCAGGTTCTTCTCCCCCTTCTCTTCAAAAACAGAAGCAAGGGTATCCTTGTGTATTTTCATGAGGTACACCTCCAGGTCGTGTTTCATGTTTGTTGCGTCACCAAAGGCACTCTCACGCAGAGCGCGGACTGACTGGTACGCAGAAAAACGGTTGAAACGGAGGAGGGAAAGAAAAAAGCCGTCACCTTCCTGCACAGTATCTGTGACGGGGAGATGGTGGTATTTCGAAAAATACAGCAGGGTCTCTGGGATGAGGTGGCGTTGGGAAGTTGCTGGAATGTATGACTCGTCACTCAGTTGAGCCGTATCATACCTCCCATGTCCAAGGCGCCCCTTCTTGTCTCTTGGGGTCTCTGGCACCTGGGAGAGGTCAATGACTTCAGTCCCCCCAAACCGTTTTCTCTTCCGGACTGTGGGCCCGCTCCGAACAACAGAACGCGACTTCACTGCCACAGGGAATGTGCGCCTGGGTCGGGTGCCAAAAAATTGTGCCTTGGTGGTGGGGAGGACACCTTTCGGCACAAGTTTAAAAACTTCATATGCATGGCTTTCCCGATCCAGATCCCCTGCGGCAATGGCGCGCTTGGCAGTGTCCGTGTCGTGAACCACCCAATAAAGCGTTTCGCGCGGATAGGCGTGCAGTTGGGCTGGAGTCAACTTCTGCAATGTGGCAACGGTGTCTTTGAGGGGGAAGGCAACCATCCAATGCAGAGTTTGACGGTTAAAAAAAAAGAGGGCTGGGGAAGAAATAGACTGAGGATCATCAACAAAGGTATTTTTTTTACTTACCGGCAGAAGCCGATAGCCATTGTTCCGGAGTCCACTTGTGTGCTGTTCGATGGCCCGTTGCATCGTTGCCAGCGTGAACTTACCGGTCCAGTGAAAGCTCTCTGGATTGACCTCGTGTTGCAAAACCTGCATCTCCCGGAAGGTGAGAAACTGGATGCCACACTCACCCAAAAACCAGTTGAGGGAAGCCCAACCCCCCTCGTGCGTGGACTCCGACGCATGCAACACACCATCCTTCTGCCGCCCACAACCTGGAGAGGCGTGGAGGCCGAGAGGAAAACAATGCTCATTCAGGAGAGCGATCCTAGCCGCCCCAACATCATTTGCCTCAGGATCAGCCTCATCACCCACCTCCACCTCCTCTTCCTCCTCCTCCTCCTCCTCCACAGCATCCACAGCATCCACAGCCTCCTCACCATCCTCACAACCCTTGCCATCCTCACCCTGTCCCTTCTCCTCTTTCAACGCAGCAGGTGCAGTCTTCACTCTCCGGTAGAGCTCCGTGATTGTATCTACCACGGAGGGCGAGATGGTGTCGGGGAAGGTGCGGGCCTTCAAGCCAAGGGTCTCCTCCACGGCCTCGACATGGCCACTCAACTGCTCCGTCCAGTTGCGCAGGAGGAGGGCGGAGAGGTCGCGCTTCGTCTCCCCAGCCTCCACCTTCAGGCCCGCCTTGGCCAACAACGCGAACAGGGTGGGGGCGTCGAGGCGGCCCAGCCGCTCCCTCGGCTGCAGCTGCTGCCCCTTCTCCCGCAGAATGGGGAGGATTCGCCCCCACTGCGTCAGGGCAAAGCGCACACGGACGTCGTGCGACGCAGACGAGACAGCGTCGGACCCCCACGGCTTCAGCCCCGCCTTCCGCAAAAATCTGGACAGCGGTTTCGAACGAACCGGAAGGATGCCAACTGCCTCCTTCACGGACTTCAGCCGCTCCACCCAGACACGGGCATCCGCAGAGCCAGGGCCACACAGCTTCTCAGCAAAGCTGCGTGTCAGCGCCTCCTTCTGCCGCGCCACCTCCTTTCCCTTGCTCATCGCCGTGACAGGGATGGCGTGGAGGGCGCAGAGGCGGACGAGGTCAGGGTGGGCCACCCCGCTGACGGCCTTCAGCGCAGCCGCAGAAGCCCCCGTGGCGGTGTTCGCCGCGGCCTCGGTGTACATCCCGCCACGGGTCTTCTTCCGCGCCCGCTTCGCCTGGCGCAGCAAACGGCCGTACCTGTAAGGCGATGGAAAGGAATGGTTGTACGACGAATCACACTGAAAACAGGAAATGGTGATAATGAAGTAGTCTTCTTCGTGACTTGGAAAAGTCATGAAGAAGAGAGGAAGAGAGAATGACAATGAATGAGATAAAAAAAATCTATCGGTTCTGACTCTGCCAGCATATGTTGTTGCGATGTAAAAAAAAAGAACGAAGGGAGGGGAGAAAAAAGGAGGCTGAAGAGCCTGCATACCTTGCGTTGTTGCAGTTGCCATAACCCAACAGGAAGCGGTTCACCTTGCTCTGGGTAATCCCAGACAAGGCAGCAGAAGAGAGGTTGGGGGCCCTCTGCGCCAAGAACGATGCATTCCCAGCCACACACTCTGCGAGGTCTTGTGTGGAGGGTAGCGAAGGGAGGTCTTCGGGTGATGCCGACGCCATTGCAGCTTCATCGTAGCCGATGAACCTTGCCAATGTGCTCGCAAACCCCTGGATGCAGGGAACCCAGACCTCCGCAAATACATCGTGGTGATCCTTCACCACCTCCAACGCCTCAGCCCGCCCCACCTCCTCCTCACCGTGGCGGGGTTGTCCCCAATGCTTCCGCAGGGCAGGGAAGTCGTTGTCGGCGGAGTCGGCGCTCAGGTCGCGGGCGAGGAGGTGCAGCGGCCTCAGCACACCCCATCCCGCCTCGAAGTTGACCTCGAGGCGGCCCGTCTCCTCGTTCAACCGCCTGGGCTTGAGGTCGTTGAGGAACCTCAAGTACAGGCTGCCAATGAAATGGCAGGCTGCACAGTAGGCGGCGACGGTGGGGGTCCCCAGAAGAGTGAGGATCTCTGTCGCAGTCGGGGTGAACCGCTCCTCTCTCACCATCTCCAGGATGGAGGCGGAGAACTTGAGGAGGCGGGAGCACTGCTGAGGACGGGCATGCCACTTCGACCCCCGCTCACGGGCAAACCCCAGGCCCCGGGGGTAGCGCATGTCAAGTGCTTTCCCAAGCTCAGCATCCACGAAAATGACCCCGGCGGTTGACCGGCCGTTTGTCGGGTCGAGGACTGCAAGTACGCTGGCAACGTTGGCTGCCGGGTCGACCCGATGAGACATCATCAAGGCCTTCCCCGCCGTCTGCACTGCGTACTTCAGTGCGCCTCCAACCTTATGGTGCATGCACCGTAGGTGGACGATGGCGCCCCCCGCGTCCCTGGTCGCCTTCGCCTCCGTGCTAGCATGGTCGCTCAGGGTGGCGTTGCTAATACGGAGCTTGTGGGCGGAGACTATGCGGCGGACCGCCTGCAGGTTGGAGGTCTTCCCTGCAGCCTTCCCGTTCTTCAGGGGGAGGGCGGAGGCGCAGGCCCCGCGTACGCGATTCTCGTCTGCAGCGACGTGGGCGGTGACAACGTGCAGCGAGACACTACTCCGGCCCAAGGAGGAGGTGGCATCGTGGGCGAGGGAGAGGGTGGCCTTCTGCCGGTCTTTGCCTAGGCCCCCTCCGCCGGTCTGCGTCCTCGCGACATCCTCCAAGAAGACGGCGAAGGAAGCCGCTCCGCTCGGGATCTCGAATTCGCGGAGCGTCCAGCGAGAGGGGATCGGCATCTCCACCCCATCGCTCAGGAGCTTGATGATGTCGCGCAGCACCCTGCGCGACGACTCCTGACCGATGCCAGCCATCCGCAACTCCAACAGCGCCCGCAGCACCTTCATGGGGTAGGGCTCGGTGCAGGACTTCCGGCCCGTCACCCCACGAAGAACAATGTCCCCCTTGCGCCCGAGAACCTCGTGCGCAGCAGCCAACTCCTCCGTCAGCTGCGCAATGCGGTCCTTCGCCCTCAGCAAGGCCTTCTGCAAAGCCTTGACCTGCAAGACCCGCTCGGGGAGGGTCTTGGAGGGGCGCCCCACGGGGGCCGGCGGAGGCGTGCCCTGTCCGACGAAGTGGAGGCTGCACGGCCGTCCCGGCACTGCATTTCCGATGCAGTACTTCTTCTTCATCCCCCGGGTATCACTACCCTTCTCGTGAGGATGCAGAGCAGAAGACATGCAGTCGGCGTTCTCCTTCACCAGGGAGAAGAGGGCGGTGTCCGACACCTTCGCACCTGCGGGCAAGAGGGAGCGCAGGAGAGTCAGGTACTCGGCGCTGCTGATGCAGCACCACCCCTCACCAGCAGCCACAGCGTCACGCAACGCGTCCATCGCAGTCGCAACGGGGGAGTCGGTGTTGGCGTGGGAGGCGGAGTCAACGGGGCAGGCGGAGTCGGCGAGGTCGGCGAGGTCATCGAGGCTGGCGAGGTCGGCAGGGTCACTGCACACAGAAGAACCAATGTCGACATCGTCGGCGGGACTCGTCGGAGACGTCGGTGGGAGCGCGGCAGGCAGAGGTTTCGGCGGCACGGGAGTCGGTGACGGAGGCGCCTCAGGCTCATCAGGCTCGTCGTTGCCAGCAGCAGCAGGACCCCGCGTGACCGCCGAGATCACGCTCTGCGAGACGGGATCCGCATCCTCGGGGTGGGGGAGGAGCGCCGCCTGATCAGCGAGATCATCGGGCTCACCCAGAGGAGCGATCAGGACATCGTCGGGGAAGCAGCGGCCCGGGGACGAAGCAGTCAACTGCCGGATTGCCTCTTCGGAGGAGAGGGGATTGGGCCGACGGATATCTGCCAAGCAATACATCTTCTGCACGCCGTTTGAGGTCCGGCTCGTTACGGGTTTCGGCCATCCTGCGTTGCGGAGAAGCGCACCCGCGACCTTCCCCGTAGTCTCGTCTGGGATACCCTGCAGCTTGCACGCTTCCGCGAAGGTAACCAAGCCGGACATTATCAGAAGCTGTGGAACGTGCCAGTGCCTGCAGTGGGTTAGTGCTGTGTGAGCAACGTAGGTGCAGCAAAGTTAAAGTTAAGCAGTCTGCTGAGGGGTCCGCACACAACATCTGGGAGGCACGCAGAGTGACCGAGAGTGGAGGGGGCAAGGGGAGACACCGTTCTGTTTCGGTTACAATCGGTTACATGCCAAGAACAATCGGTTACAATCGGTTACATGCCAAGAACGATCGGTTACAATCGGTTACATGCCAAGAACAATCGGTTACAATCGGTTACAATCGGTTACATGACGAGGGCAATCGGTTACAATCGGTTACATGCCAAGAACAATCAGTTACAATCGGTTACATGCCAAGAACGATCGGTTACAATCGGTTACATGACGAGAACAATCGGTTACAATCGGTTACATGCCGAGAACAATCGGTTACAATCGGTTACATGCCAAGAACGATCGGTTACAATCGGTTACATGACGAGAACAATCGGTTACAATCGGTTACATGCCAAGAACGATCGGTTACAATCGGTTACATGCCGAGAACAATCGGTTACAATCGGTTACATGCCGAGAACAATCGGTTACAATCGGTTACATGCCAAGAACGATCGGTTACAATCGGTTACATGCCGAGAACAATCGGTTACAATCGGTTACATGCCGAGAACAATCGGTTACAATCGGTTACAGGCCAAGAACAATCGGTTACAATCGGTTACATGCCGAGAACAATCGGTTACAGGCCAAGAACAATCGGTTACAATCGGTTACATGCCAAGAACGATCGGTTACAATCGGTTACATGACGAGGACAATCGGTTACAATCGGTTACATGCCGAGAACAATCGGTTACAGGCCAAGAACAATCGGTTACAATCGGTTACATGCCAAGAACGATCGGTTACAATCGGTTACATGCCAAGAACAATCAGTTACAATCGGTTACATGACGAGAACAATCGGTTACAATCGGTTACATGCCAAGAACGATCGGTTACAATCGGTTACATGCCAAGAACAATCAGTTACAATCGGTTACATGCCAAGAACGATCGGTTACAATCGGTTACATGCCGAGAACAATCGGTTACAATCGGTTACATGCCAAGAACGATCGGTTACAATCGGTTACATGACGAGGACAATCGGTTACAATCGGTGACATGCCGAGAACAATCGGTTACAATCGGTTACATGCCGAGAACAATCAGTTACAATCGGTTACATGCCAAGAACGATCGGTTACAATCGGTTACATGACGAGGACAATCGGTTACAATCGGTTACATGCCGAGAACAATCGGTTACAATCGGTTACATGCCAAGAACGATCGGTTACAATCGGTTACATGACGAGGGCAATCGGTTACAATCGGTTACATGCCGAGAACAATCGGTTACAATCGGTTACAGGCCAAGAACAATCGGTTACAATCGGTTACATGACGAGGACAGTCGGTGACAATCGGTTACATGCCAAGAACGATCGGTTACAATCGGTTACATGCCAAGAACGATCGGTTACAATCGGTTACATGACGAGGGCAATCGGTTACAATCGGTTACATGCCGAGAACAATCGGTTACAATCGGTTACAGGCCAAGAACAATCGGTTACAATCGGTTACATGCCGAGAACAATCAGTTACAATCGGTTACATGCCAAGAACGATCGGTTACAATCGGTTACATGACGAGGACAATCGGTGACAATCGGTTACATGCCAAGAACAATCGGTTACAATCGGTTACAGGCCAAGAACAATCGGTTACAATCGGTTACATGCCGAGAACAATCAGTTACAATCGGTTACATGCCAAGAACGATCGGTTACAATCGGTTACATGACGAGGACAATCGGTTACAATCGGTTACATGCCAAGAACGATCGGTTACAATCGGTTACATGACGAGGACAATCGGTGACAATCGGTTACATGCCAAGAACAATCGGTTACAATCGGTTACATGACGAGGACAATCGGTGACAATCGGTTACATGCCAAGAACGATCGGTTACAATCGGTTACATGACGAGGACAATCGGTTACAATCGGATACATGCCAAGAACAATCGGTTACAATCGGTTACAATCGGTTACATGCCGAGAACAATCGGTTACAGTCGGTGACCTACCGAGAACAATCTCGCATCCTGGAGCAACCTATTGGCAGACCGTCCACAACCGTCTACAGACGAAAAAGAGACGTACCGTCCCCATCGTGACCAACTGGGGGTGTTTTTTGGGTGTGGACGGTCCGCCCGCAGCCTAGCAACCTCCAGTAACCTCTTGGCAGACCGTCCACAGCCGTCCACAACCATCCACAGCCATCCACAGCCGTCCACAACCGTCCACAGGTGAAAAAGTGCCAGAACACCCCAATATTGACCACCTGGGGGTGATTTTTGGGTGTGGACGGTCTGCCTGAGGCCGTAGAATGCGAAAAAACCGATTTTGGTACTCTATTGGCCTGTGGTGGCCCGTAGAAATGGAGTGTTTGCGATTTTGAGCCATTTTCCTAAGGAAACTGGCCCAGTTGGCTGGAAAATGTGAATTTTTGAATTTAAAATGCAACATCGAGCATTTAGAGAGTGTGGACGGTTGTGGACGGTCGTCCCGGACCGATTTGGGACCACTTTTAGTATAGGGTCGAAAAGACAATGCGATTTTAAAAAAAATAATTTTTTAGACAGCCAGGTCAGCAGGCTATGCCTCCTCTAATGTAACCGATTGTAACCGATTGTCCCCGTCATGTAACCGATTGTAACTGATTGTTCTCGGCATGTAACCGATTGTAACCGATTGTTCTCGGCATGTCACCGATTGTAACCGATTGTCCTCGTCATGTAACCGATTGTAACCGATCGTTCTTGGCATGTAACCGATTGTAACCGATTGTTCTCGTCATGTAACCGATTGTAACTGATTGTTCTTGGCATGTAACCGATTGTAACCGATCGTTCTTGGCATGTAACCGATTGTAACCGATTGTTCTTGGCCTGTAACCGATTGTTCTCGGCATGTAACCGATTGTAACCGATTGTCCTCGTCATGTAACCGATTGTAACCGATCGTTCTTGGCATGTAACCGATTGTAACCGATTGTTCTTGGCCTGTAACCGATTGTTCTCGGCATGTAACCGATTGTAACCGATTGTTCTTGGCCTGTAACCGATTGTAACCGATTGTTCTCGGCATGTAACCGATTGTAACCGATTGTTCTCGGCATGTAACCGATTGTAACCGATCGTTCTTGGCATGTAACCGATTGTAACCGATTGTTCTCGGCATGTAACCGATTGTAACCGATTGTTCTCGTCATGTAACCGATTGTAACCGATCGTTCTTGGCATGTAACCGATTGTAACTGATTGTTCTTGGCATGTAACCGATTGTAACCGATTGCCCTCGTCATGTAACCGATTGTAACCGATTGTAACCGATTGTTCTTGGCATGTAACCGATTGTAACCGATCGTTCTTGGCATGTAACCGATTGTAACCGATTGTTCTTGGCATGTAACCGATTGTAACCGAAACAGAACGGTGTCTCCCCTTGCCCCCTCCACTCTCGGTCACTCTGCGTGCCTCCCAGATGTTGTGTGCGGACCCCTCAGCAGACTGCTTAACTTTAACTTTGCTGCACCTACGTTGCTCACACAGCACTAACCCACTGCAGGCACTGGCACGTTCCACAGCTTCTGATAATGTCCGGCTTGGTTACCTTCGCGGAAGCGTGCAAGCTGCAGGGTATCCCAGACGAGACTACGGGGAAGGTCGCGGGTGCGCTTCTCCGCAACGCAGGATGGCCGAAACCCGTAACGAGCCGGACCTCAAACGGCGTGCAGAAGATGTATTGCTTGGCAGATATCCGTCGGCCCAATCCCCTCTCCTCCGAAGAGGCAATCCGGCAGTTGACTGCTTCGTCCCCGGGCCGCTGCTTCCCCGACGATGTCCTGATCGCTCCTCTGGGTGAGCCCGATGATCTCGCTGATCAGGCGGCGCTCCTCCCCCACCCCGAGGATGCGGATCCCGTCTCGCAGAGCGTGATCTCGGCGGTCACGCGGGGTCCTGCTGCTGCTGGCAACGACGAGCCTGATGAGCCTGAGGCGCCTCCGTCACCGACTCCCGTGCCGCCGAAACCTCTGCCTGCCGCGCTCCCACCGACGTCTCCGACGAGTCCCGCCGACGATGTCGACATTGGTTCTTCTGTGTGCAGTGACCCTGCCGACCTCGCCAGCCTCGATGACCTCGCCGACCTCGCCGACTCCGCCTGCCCCGTTGACTCCGCCTCCCACGCCAACACCGACTCCCCCGTTGCGACTGCGATGGACGCGTTGCGTGACGCTGTGGCTGCTGGTGAGGGGTGGTGCTGCATCAGCAGCGCCGAGTACCTGACTCTCCTGCGCTCCCTCTTGCCCGCAGGTGCGAAGGTGTCGGACACCGCCCTCTTCTCCCTGGTGAAGGAGAACGCCGACTGCATGTCTTCTGCTCTGCATCCTCACGAGAAGGGTAGTGATACCCGGGGGATGAAGAAGAAGTACTGCATCGGAAATGCAGTGCCGGGACGGCCGTGCAGCCTCCACTTCGTCGGACAGGGCACGCCTCCGCCGGCCCCCGTGGGGCGCCCCTCCAAGACCCTCCCCGAGCGGGTCTTGCAGGTCAAGGCTTTGCAGAAGGCCTTGCTGAGGGCGAAGGACCGCATTGCGCAGCTGACGGAGGAGTTGGCTGCTGCGCACGAGGTTCTCGGGCGCAAGGGGGACATTGTTCTTCGTGGGGTGACGGGCCGGAAGTCCTGCACCGAGCCCTACCCCATGAAGGTGCTGCGGGCGCTGTTGGAGTTGCGGATGGCTGGCATCGGTCAGGAGTCGTCGCGCAGGTTGCTGCGCGACATCATCAAGCTCCTGAGCGATGGGGTGGAGATGCCGATCCCCTCTCGCTGGACGCTCCGCGAATTCGAGATCCCGAGCGGAGCGGCTTCCTTCGCCGTCTTCTTGGAGGATGTCGCGAGGACGCAGACCGGCGGAGGGGGCCTAGGCAAAGACCGGCAGAAGGCCACCCTCTCCCTCGCCCACGATGCCACCTCCTCCTTGGGCCGGAGTAGTGTCTCGCTGCACGTTGTCACCGCCCACGTCGCTGCAGACGAGAATCGCGTACGCGGGGCCTGCGCCTCCGCCCTCCCCCTGAAGAACGGGAAGGCTGCAGGGAAGACCTCCAACCTGCAGGCGGTCCGCCGCATAGTCTCCGCCCACAAGCTCCGTATTAGCAACGCCACCCTGAGCGACCATGCTAGCACGGAGGCGAAGGCGACCAGGGACGCGGGGGGCGCCATCGTCCACCTACGGTGCATGCACCATAAGGTTGGAGGCGCACTGAAGTACGCAGTGCAGACGGCGGGGAAGGCCTTGATGATGTCTCATCGGGTCGACCCGGCAGCCAACGTTGCCAGCGTACTTGCAGTCCTCGACCCGACAAACGGCCGGTCAACCGCCGGGGTCATTTTCGTGGATGCTGAGCTTGGGAAAGCACTTGACATGCGCTACCCCCGGGGCCTGGGGTTTGCCCGTGAGCGGGGGTCGAAGTGGCATGCCCGTCCTCAGCAGTGCTCCCGCCTCCTCAAGTTCTCCGCCTCCATCCTGGAGATGGTGAGAGAGGAGCGGTTCACCCCGACTGCGACAGAGATCCTCACTCTTCTGGGGACCCCCACCGTCGCCGCCTACTGTGCAGCCTGCCATTTCATTGGCAGCCTGTACTTGAGGTTCCTCAACGACCTCAAGCCCAGGCGGTTGAACGAGGAGACGGGCCGCCTCGAGGTCAACTTCGAGGCGGGATGGGGTGTGCTGAGGCCGCTGCACCTCCTCGCCCGCGACCTGAGCGCCGACTCCGCCGACAACGACTTCCCTGCCCTGCGGAAGCATTGGGGACAACCCCGCCACGGTGAGGAGGAGGTGGGGCGGGCTGAGGCGTTGGAGGTGGTGAAGGATCACCACGATGTATTTGCGGAGGTCTGGGTTCCCTGCATCCAGGGGTTTGCGAGCACATTGGCAAGGTTCATCGGCTACGATGAAGCTGCAATGGCGTCGGCATCACCCGAAGACCTCCCTTCGCTACCCTCCACACAAGACCTCGCAGAGTGTGTGGCTGGGAATGCATCGTTCTTGGCGCAGAGGGCCCCCAACCTCTCTTCTGCTGCCTTGTCTGGGATTACCCAGAGCAAGGTGAACCGCTTCCTGTTGGGTTATGGCAACTGCAACAACGCAAGGTATGCAGGCTCTTCAGCCTCCTTTTTTCTCCCCTCCCTTCGTTCTTTTTTTTTACATCGCAACAACATATGCTGGCAGAGTCAGAACCGATAGATTTTTTTTATCTCATTCATTGTCATTCTCTCTTCCTCTCTTCTTCTAGAGGAGGCATAGCCTGCTGACCTGGCTGTCTAAAAAATTATTTTTTTAAAAATCGCATTGTCTTTTCGACCCTATACCAAAAGTGGTCCCAAATCGGTCCGGGACGACCGTCCACAACCGTCCACACTCTCTAAATGCTCGATGTTGCATTTTAAATTCAAAAATTCACATTTTCCAGCCAACTGGGCCAGTTTCCTTAGGAAAATGGCTCAAAATCGCAAACACTCCATTTCTACGGGCCACCACAGGCCAATAGAGTACCAAAATCGGTTTTTTCGCATTCTACGGCCTCAGGCAGACCGTCCACACCCAAAAATCACCCCCAGGTGGTCAATATTGGGGTGTTCTGGCACTTTTTCACCTGTGGACGGTTGTGGACGGCTGTGGATGGCTGTGGATGGTTGTGGACGGCTGTGGACGGTCTGCCAAGAGGTTACTGGAGGTTGCTAGGCTGCGGGCGGACCGTCCACACCCAAAAAACACCCCCAGTTGGTCACGATGGGGACGGTACGTCTCTTTTTCGTCTGTAGACGGTTGTGGACGGTCTGCCAATAGGTTGCTCCAGGATGCGAGATTGTTCTCGGTAGGTCACCGACTGTAACCGATTGTTCTCGGCATGTAACCGATTGTAACCGATTGTAACCGATTGTTCTTGGCATGTATCCGATTGTAACCGATTGTCCTCGTCATGTAACCGATTGTAACCGATCGTTCTTGGCATGTAACCGATTGTCACCGATTGTCCTCGTCATGTAACCGATTGTAACCGATTGTTCTTGGCATGTAACCGATTGTCACCGATTGTCCTCGTCATGTAACCGATTGTAACCGATCGTTCTTGGCATGTAACCGATTGTAACCGATTGTCCTCGTCATGTAACCGATTGTAACCGATCGTTCTTGGCCTGTAACCGATTGTAACCGATTGTTCTTGGCATGTAACCGATTGTCACCGATTGTCCTCGTCATGTAACCGATTGTAACCGATCGTTCTTGGCATGTAACCGATTGTAACCGATTGTCCTCGTCATGTAACCGATTGTAACCGATCGTTCTTGGCATGTAACCGATTGTAACTGATTGTTCTCGGCATGTAACCGATTGTAACCGATTGTTCTTGGCCTGTAACCGATTGTAACCGATTGTTCTTGGCATGTAACCGATTGTCACCGATTGTCCTCGTCATGTAACCGATTGTAACCGATCGTTCTTGGCATGTAACCGATTGTAACTGATTGTTCTCGGCATGTAACCGATTGTAACCGATTGTTCTTGGCCTGTAACCGATTGTAACCGATTGTTCTCGGCATGTAACCGATTGTAACCGATTGCCCTCGTCATGTAACCGATTGTAACCGATCGTTCTTGGCATGTAACCGATTGTAACCGATTGTTCTCGGCATGTAACCGATTGTAACCGATTGTCCTCGTCATGTAACGGATTGTAACCGATCGTTCTTGGCATGTAACCGATTGTAACTGATTGTTCTCGGCATGTAACCGATTGTAACCGATTGTTCTCGGCATGTCACCGATTGTAACCGATTGTCCTCGTCATGTAACCGATTGTAACCGATTGTTCTCGGCATGTCACCGATTGTAACCGATTGTCCTCGTCATGTAACCGATTGTAACCGATTGTTCTCGGCATGTAACCGATTGTAACCGATCGTTCTTGGCATGTAACCGATTGTAACTGATTGTTCTTGGCATGTAACCGATTGTAACCGATCGTTCTTGGCATGTAACCGATTGTAACCGATTGTTCTTGGCCTGTAACCGATTGTTCTCGGCATGTAACCGATTGTAACCGATTGTCCTCGTCATGTAACCGATTGTAACCGATCGTTCTTGGCATGTAACCGATTGTAACCGATTGTTCTTGGCCTGTAACCGATTGTTCTCGGCATGTAACCGATTGTAACCGATTGTTCTTGGCCTGTAACCGATTGTAACCGATTGTTCTCGGCATGTAACCGATTGTAACCGATTGCCCTCGTCATGTAACCGATTGTAACCGATCGTTCTTGGCATGTAACCGATTGTAACCGATTGTTCTCGGCATGTAACCGATTGTAACCGATTGTCCTCGTCATGTAACCGATTGTAACCGATCGTTCTTGGCATGTAACCGATTGTAACTGATTGTTCTCGGCATGTAACCGATTGTAACCGATTGTTCTCGGCATGTCACCGATTGTAACCGATTGTCCTCGTCATGTAACCGATTGTAACCGATCGTTCTTGGCATGTAACCGATTGTAACCGATTGTTCTCGGCATGTAACCGATTGTAACCGATCGTTCTTGGCATGTAACCGATTGTAACTGATTGTTCTTGGCATGTAACCGATTGTAACCGATCGTTCTTGGCATGTAACCGATTGTAACCGATTGTTCTTGGCCTGTAACCGATTGTTCTCGGCATGTAACCGATTGTAACCGATTGTCCTCGTCATGTAACCGATTGTAACCGATCGTTCTTGGCATGTAACCGATTGTAACCGATTGTTCTTGGCCTGTAACCGATTGTTCTCGGCATGTAACCGATTGTAACCGATTGTTCTTGGCCTGTAACCGATTGTAACCGATTGTTCTCGGCATGTAACCGATTGTAACCGATTGTTCTCGGCATGTAACCGATTGTAACCGATCGTTCTTGGCATGTAACCGATTGTAACCGATTGTTCTCGTCATGTAACCGATTGTAACCGATCGTTCTTGGCATGTAACCGATTGTAACTGATTGTTCTTGGCATGTAACCGATTGTAACCGATTGCCCTCGTCATGTAACCGATTGTAACCGATTGTAACCGATTGTTCTTGGCATGTAACCGATTGTAACCGATCGTTCTTGGCATGTAACCGATTGTAACCGATTGTTCTTGGCATGTAACCGATTGTAACCGAAACAGAACGGTGTCTCCCCTTGCCCCCTCCACTCTCGGTCACTCTGCGTGCCTCCCAGATGTTGTGTGCGGACCCCTCAGCAGACTGCTTAACTTTAACTTTGCTGCACCTACGTTGCTCACACAGCACTAACCCACTGCAGGCACTGGCACGTTCCACAGCTTCTGATAATGTCCGGCTTGGTTACCTTCGCGGAAGCGTGCAAGCTGCAGGGTATCCCAGACGAGACTACGGGGAAGGTCGCGGGTGCGCTTCTCCGCAACGCAGGATGGCCGAAACCCGTAACGAGCCGGACCTCAAACGGCGTGCAGAAGATGTATTGCTTGGCAGATATCCGTCGGCCCAATCCCCTCTCCTCCGAAGAGGCAATCCGGCAGTTGACTGCTTCGTCCCCGGGCCGCTGCTTCCCCGACGATGTCCTGATCGCTCCTCTGGGTGAGCCCGATGATCTCGCTGATCAGGCGGCGCTCCTCCCCCACCCCGAGGATGCGGATCCCGTCTCGCAGAGCGTGATCTCGGCGGTCACGCGGGGTCCTGCTGCTGCTGGCAACGACGAGCCTGATGAGCCTGAGGCGCCTCCGTCACCGACTCCCGTGCCGCCGAAACCTCTGCCTGCCGCGCTCCCACCGACGTCTCCGACGAGTCCCGCCGACGATGTCGACATTGGTTCTTCTGTGTGCAGTGACCCTGCCGACCTCGCCAGCCTCGATGACCTCGCCGACCTCGCCGACTCCGCCTGCCCCGTTGACTCCGCCTCCCACGCCAACACCGACTCCCCCGTTGCGACTGCGATGGACGCGTTGCGTGACGCTGTGGCTGCTGGTGAGGGGTGGTGCTGCATCAGCAGCGCCGAGTACCTGACTCTCCTGCGCTCCCTCTTGCCCGCAGGTGCGAAGGTGTCGGACACCGCCCTCTTCTCCCTGGTGAAGGAGAACGCCGACTGCATGTCTTCTGCTCTGCATCCTCACGAGAAGGGTAGTGATACCCGGGGGATGAAGAAGAAGTACTGCATCGGAAATGCAGTGCCGGGACGGCCGTGCAGCCTCCACTTCGTCGGACAGGGCACGCCTCCGCCGGCCCCCGTGGGGCGCCCCTCCAAGACCCTCCCCGAGCGGGTCTTGCAGGTCAAGGCTTTGCAGAAGGCCTTGCTGAGGGCGAAGGACCGCATTGCGCAGCTGACGGAGGAGTTGGCTGCTGCGCACGAGGTTCTCGGGCGCAAGGGGGACATTGTTCTTCGTGGGGTGACGGGCCGGAAGTCCTGCACCGAGCCCTACCCCATGAAGGTGCTGCGGGCGCTGTTGGAGTTGCGGATGGCTGGCATCGGTCAGGAGTCGTCGCGCAGGGTGCTGCGCGACATCATCAAGCTCCTGAGCGATGGGGTGGAGATGCCGATCCCCTCTCGCTGGACGCTCCGCGAATTCGAGATCCCGAGCGGAGCGGCTTCCTTCGCCGTCTTCTTGGAGGATGTCGCGAGGACGCAGACCGGCGGAGGGGGCCTAGGCAAAGACCGGCAGAAGGCCACCCTCTCCCTCGCCCACGATGCCACCTCCTCCTTGGGCCGGAGTAGTGTCTCGCTGCACGTTGTCACCGCCCACGTCGCTGCAGACGAGAATCGCGTACGCGGGGCCTGCGCCTCCGCCCTCCCCCTGAAGAACGGGAAGGCTGCAGGGAAGACCTCCAACCTGCAGGCGGTCCGCCGCATAGTCTCCGCCCACAAGCTCCGTATTAGCAACGCCACCCTGAGCGACCATGCTAGCACGGAGGCGAAGGCGACCAGGGACGCGGGGGGCGCCATCGTCCACCTACGGTGCATGCACCATAAGGTTGGAGGCGCACTGAAGTACGCAGTGCAGACGGCGGGGAAGGCCTTGATGATGTCTCATCGGGTCGACCCGGCAGCCAACGTTGCCAGCGTACTTGCAGTCCTCGACCCGACAAACGGCCGGTCAACCGCCGGGGTCATTTTCGTGGATGCTGAGCTTGGGAAAGCACTTGACATGCGCTACCCCCGGGGCCTGGGGTTTGCCCGTGAGCGGGGGTCGAAGTGGCATGCCCGTCCTCAGCAGTGCTCCCGCCTCCTCAAGTTCTCCGCCTCCATCCTGGAGATGGTGAGAGAGGAGCGGTTCACCCCGACTGCGACAGAGATCCTCACTCTTCTGGGGACCCCCACCGTCGCCGCCTACTGTGCAGCCTGCCATTTCATTGGCAGCCTGTACTTGAGGTTCCTCAACGACCTCAAGCCCAGGCGGTTGAACGAGGAGACGGGCCGCCTCGAGGTCAACTTCGAGGCGGGATGGGGTGTGCTGAGGCCGCTGCACCTCCTCGCCCGCGACCTGAGCGCCGACTCCGCCGACAACGACTTCCCTGCCCTGCGGAAGCATTGGGGACAACCCCGCCACGGTGAGGAGGAGGTGGGGCGGGCTGAGGCGTTGGAGGTGGTGAAGGATCACCACGATGTATTTGCGGAGGTCTGGGTTCCCTGCATCCAGGGGTTTGCGAGCACATTGGCAAGGTTCATCGGCTACGATGAAGCTGCAATGGCGTCGGCATCACCCGAAGACCTCCCTTCGCTACCCTCCACACAAGACCTCGCAGAGTGTGTGGCTGGGAATGCATCGTTCTTGGCGCAGAGGGCCCCCAACCTCTCTTCTGCTGCCTTGTCTGGGATTACCCAGAGCAAGGTGAACCGCTTCCTGTTGGGTTATGGCAACTGCAACAACGCAAGGTATGCAGGCTCTTCAGCCTCCTTTTTTCTCCCCTCCCTTCGTTCTTTTTTTTTACATCGCAACAACATATGCTGGCAGAGTCAGAACCGATAGATTTTTTTTATCTCATTCATTGTCATTCTCTCTTCCTCTCTTCTTCATGACTTTTCCAAGTCACGAAGAAGACTACTTCATTATCACCATTTCCTGTTTTCAGTGTGATTCGTCGTACAACCATTCCTTTCCATCGCCTTACAGGTACGGCCGTTTGCTGCGCCAGGCGAAGCGGGCGCGGAAGAAGACCCGTGGCGGGATGTACACCGAGGCCGCGGCGAACACCGCCACGGGGGCTTCTGCGGCTGCGCTGAAGGCCGTCAGCGGGGTGGCCCACCCTGACCTCGTCCGCCTCTGCGCCCTCCACGCCATCCCTGTCACGGCGATGAGCAAGGGAAAGGAGGTGGCGCGGCAGAAGGAGGCGCTGACACGCAGCTTTGCTGAGAAGCTGTGTGGCCCTGGCTCTGCGGATGCCCGTGTCTGGGTGGAGCGGCTGAAGTCCGTGAAGGAGGCAGTTGGCATCCTTCCGGTTCGTTCGAAACCGCTGTCCAGATTTTTGCGGAAGGCGGGGCTGAAGCCGTGGGGGTCCGACGCTGTCTCGTCTGCGTCGCACGACGTCCGTGTGCGCTTTGCCCTGACGCAGTGGGGGCGAATCCTCCCCATTCTGCGGGAGAAGGGGCAGCAGCTGCAGCCGAGGGAGCGGCTGGGCCGCCTCGACGCCCCCACCCTGTTCGCGTTGTTGGCCAAGGCGGGCCTGAAGGTGGAGGCTGGGGAGACGAAGCGCGACCTCTCCGCCCTCCTCCTGCGCAACTGGACGGAGCAGTTGAGTGGCCATGTCGAGGCCGTGGAGGAGACCCTTGGCTTGAAGGCCCGCACCTTCCCCGACACCATCTCGCCCTCCGTGGTAGATACAATCACGGAGCTCTACCGGAGAGTGAAGACTGCACCTGCTGCGTTGAAAGAGGAGAAGGGACAGGGTGAGGATGGCAAGGGTTGTGAGGATGGTGAGGAGGCTGTGGATGCTGTGGATGCTGTGGAGGAGGAGGAGGAGGAGGAAGAGGAGGTGGAGGTGGGTGATGAGGCTGATCCTGAGGCAAATGATGTTGGGGCGGCTAGGATCGCTCTCCTGAATGAGCATTGTTTTCCTCTCGGCCTCCACGCCTCTCCAGGTTGTGGGCGGCAGAAGGATGGTGTGTTGCATGCGTCGGAGTCCACGCACGAGGGGGGTTGGGCTTCCCTCAACTGGTTTTTGGGTGAGTGTGGCATCCAGTTTCTCACCTTCCGGGAGATGCAGGTTTTGCAACACGAGGTCAATCCAGAGAGCTTTCACTGGACCGGTAAGTTCACGCTGGCAACGATGCAACGGGCCATCGAACAGCACACAAGTGGACTCCGGAACAATGGCTATCGGCTTCTGCCGGTAAGTAAAAAAAATACCTTTGTTGATGATCCTCAGTCTATTTCTTCCCCAGCCCTCTTTTTTTTTAACCGTCAAACTCTGCATTGGATGGTTGCCTTCCCCCTCAAAGACACCGTTGCCACATTGCAGAAGTTGACTCCAGCCCAACTGCACGCCTATCCGCGCGAAACGCTTTATTGGGTGGTTCACGACACGGACACTGCCAAGCGCGCCATTGCCGCAGGGGATCTGGATCGGGAAAGCCATGCATATGAAGTTTTTAAACTTGTGCCGAAAGGTGTCCTCCCCACCACCAAGGCACAATTTTTTGGCACCCGACCCAGGCGCACATTCCCTGTGGCAGTGAAGTCGCGTTCTGTTGTTCGGAGCGGGCCCACAGTCCGGAAGAGAAAACGGTTTGGGGGGACTGAAGTCATTGACCTCTCCCAGGTGCCAGAGACCCCAAGAGACAAGAAGGGGCGCCTTGGACATGGGAGGTATGATACGGCTCAACTGAGTGACGAGTCATACATTCCAGCAACTTCCCAACGCCACCTCATCCCAGAGACCCTGCTGTATTTTTCGAAATACCACCATCTCCCCGTCACAGATACTGTGCAGGAAGGTGACGGCTTTTTTCTTTCCCTCCTCCGTTTCAACCGTTTTTCTGCGTACCAGTCAGTCCGCGCTCTGCGTGAGAGTGCCTTTGGTGACGCAACAAACATGAAACACGACCTGGAGGTGTACCTCATGAAAATACACAAGGATACCCTTGCTTCTGTTTTTGAAGAGAAGGGGGAGAAGAACCTGCCCGTACATGAAAGGCACCAGTCTCTCGTTCACTGGCGCAAGAGTATGTGCAAAGCGGCGGAAGATGAAAAGGTGACCCAACGTGGTGGTTCTTTTGCCCTGCATTTTTTTGTGAATGTGCACCAGATTCGCTTGAGAATTATTACTCAGAACAAGGAAGGTAAACCCAGGGTCAGGGAGTTACGGCCTCGCACATGGTGTGAGAAGGCAAAGAACTGGGAAGCAGGAAGTACGGCTTCTCTCCCTACTATCTTCCTTTACCAGTACCGGCAGGATACCCAAACGAATTTTTACTCCCTCCACCTCCCCACTGAGCGTGACTTTTCCCGTGCTTCAAGTGTTTTTTATAGAATTCAGAACATGGGTCCAAACGTGGAAAACGCACAAGAACAAATGGAGCAAGAGGATATGCGGAGGAAGGCGGTCCCCATGGCACTCCCCTGTCCCGGTCCACGGAGGCCCCACGTACCTGACAAGGGCATCGACAATCCCGCGTCTCGTCATGATACCCTCACGCAACGTCTTCTCTTGTTTTCCCTGAGCACAGTCAATGTGCCTGGTGATGGGAATTGCCTGTTTCATGCTTTTCATGAATGTCTCACAGGCAACCCACGTGGGGGCGCTTCCCTTCGCGAAGAAGCCGTCAATTTTGTGACTGCAATGGCGGCTTCTCTTTCATGCAGAGAGGTGCAACCGGAAGTGGAGGCGGTGAGAATGTGGGGAAATCTCCCGTACCATCCCTGCCAACCCCTTGACGACGGTAGTGAGCCATACGTGCTTACCCGTTTAAGAACGAGAAGGTATGCAGAGGATGACGAAATTTCTGTTCTTTCCACAATGAAGAATGTCTTGATCACAGTCGTCACGAACATGATTTATCCTGGTAATCATGATGACTTTGCTTCAGGATTTAACAGTTATGTCCCCCTTTCTTACAACTTCACCTCCATTGACACCACCCTCCAGGATTTTCCTCCAGACAGACGTGTGACCCTGGCTAACCTGGGTCAGGCTGGGGTTGGGGATCATTTCATGTGGATCAAAGGGACACAGGCCAACTTGGAAGCCACACATCGCAAGGGTTTGCGTTCTGTTTCAACAAGAGCTGGGACCTGACACAGGCCAATCAAGGGGTTGCCCCCCCCCCCCCCCCACTCCTGGTGTAGTGGTAGTGACTACAAAAAGGACTAACATTGCAAGAAGGTGCTGGGAGGCTTGCTTTTCCATTCACTCTCGACGATCAAACCCCCCCCCCCCCCCACTTCACTTTTCCATTCACTCTCGACAATCAAGCCCCCACTTCTTGACTGCCCCCCCCCCCCATGTTACTTTCAACAAACTTTGCCCATCCTTCAATCTTCCATTCGATCAGTTTGGCTTTTTCCAAAGCCTCGTTTTCCTTTTATTTCAATAGTCCACACCTAAACGGCGTACGCCTTGGCAAGCGTTTGAAAGGACAGCCTTGGGATTGCAGCTCACTGGAATCGCTGAAGGAAGCCCCCCGCCCCCCCCCCCCCCGCCCCCACCCCCACCCACTCTCCCTTTCACAAGTCACGATACATTCCCACACCATACTGTTCCATGTGCACTCCATCCAACAGGACCGCCACACGTGTTAAACCCCATTCCCTGTTCCCAAGGCAGGGCAACCTTTATGGTTGAGTGGTGAGGGGCACAAAGAGACAATAGGTTTTAATGCAGATGCGGACATGTTGGAAAGAGCTCCCCCACCCCCCAACACACCATTCTTGTGCTCCGCTCCCTTCTACTTCTATTTCACTACCCCCCCCCCCCCCCCAACACACACAGGCACGGGCCAGGACCCGTGCAGGGTTAACCCGCCTAACAATTAGTAAAGAGTGATCACCAGTGACAACACCCGTGCAGGGTTACCCACTTGACAATTAACAAAGAGGGCTCAACACCCGTGCAGGGTTAACCCGCCTAACAATTAGTAAAGAGCGATCAACAGTGACAACACCCGTGCAGGGTTTACCCGCCTAACAGTTAATAAAGAGTGATCAACGGTGACAACACCCGTGCAGGGTTACCTACCTGACAATTAATAAAGGAGGGATCAACACATGATGAGGCACGGGAGGGTGGCAAAAGGCCCCCAGACCCCAGAAATCACCGAAAAATGACATTCTCGATGTGCGGTGGGTCTGGTTTCTAGGTTTTTCGGGAGAAAATTGGCCAAAATAATTTCGGAGACAAAATTTTGTTAGGGATTTCCGTTTGCTATGCCTCCTCTACTTCTTCATGACTTTTCCAAGTCACGAAGAAGACTACTTCATTATCACCATTTCCTGTTTTCAGTGTGATTCGTCGTACAACCATTCCTTTCCATCGCCTTACAGGTACGGCCGTTTGCTGCGCCAGGCGAAGCGGGCGCGGAAGAAGACCCGTGGCGGGATGTACACCGAGGCCGCGGCGAACACCGCCACGGGGGCTTCTGCGGCTGCGCTGAAGGCCGTCAGCGGGGTGGCCCACCCTGACCTCGTCCGCCTCTGCGCCCTCCACGCCATCCCTGTCACGGCGATGAGCAAGGGAAAGGAGGTGGCGCGGCAGAAGGAGGCGCTGACACGCAGCTTTGCTGAGAAGCTGTGTGGCCCTGGCTCTGCGGATGCCCGTGTCTGGGTGGAGCGGCTGAAGTCCGTGAAGGAGGCAGTTGGCATCCTTCCGGTTCGTTCGAAACCGCTGTCCAGATTTTTGCGGAAGGCGGGGCTGAAGCCGTGGGGGTCCGACGCTGTCTCGTCTGCGTCGCACGACGTCCGTGTGCGCTTTGCCCTGACGCAGTGGGGGCGAATCCTCCCCATTCTGCGGGAGAAGGGGCAGCAGCTGCAGCCGAGGGAGCGGCTGGGCCGCCTCGACGCCCCCACCCTGTTCGCGTTGTTGGCCAAGGCGGGCCTGAAGGTGGAGGCTGGGGAGACGAAGCGCGACCTCTCCGCCCTCCTCCTGCGCAACTGGACGGAGCAGTTGAGTGGCCATGTCGAGGCCGTGGAGGAGACCCTTGGCTTGAAGGCCCGCACCTTCCCCGACACCATCTCGCCCTCCGTGGTAGATACAATCACGGAGCTCTACCGGAGAGTGAAGACTGCACCTGCTGCGTTGAAAGAGGAGAAGGGACAGGGTGAGGATGGCAAGGGTTGTGAGGATGGTGAGGAGGCTGTGGATGCTGTGGATGCTGTGGAGGAGGAGGAGGAGGAGGAAGAGGAGGTGGAGGTGGGTGATGAGGCTGATCCTGAGGCAAATGATGTTGGGGCGGCTAGGATCGCTCTCCTGAATGAGCATTGTTTTCCTCTCGGCCTCCACGCCTCTCCAGGTTGTGGGCGGCAGAAGGATGGTGTGTTGCATGCGTCGGAGTCCACGCACGAGGGGGGTTGGGCTTCCCTCAACTGGTTTTTGGGTGAGTGTGGCATCCAGTTTCTCACCTTCCGGGAGATGCAGGTTTTGCAACACGAGGTCAATCCAGAGAGCTTTCACTGGACCGGTAAGTTCACGCTGGCAACGATGCAACGGGCCATCGAACAGCACACAAGTGGACTCCGGAACAATGGCTATCGGCTTCTGCCGGTAAGTAAAAAAAATACCTTTGTTGATGATCCTCAGTCTATTTCTTCCCCAGCCCTCTTTTTTTTTAACCGTCAAACTCTGCATTGGATGGTTGCCTTCCCCCTCAAAGACACCGTTGCCACATTGCAGAAGTTGACTCCAGCCCAACTGCACGCCTATCCGCGCGAAACGCTTTATTGGGTGGTTCACGACACGGACACTGCCAAGCGCGCCATTGCCGCAGGGGATCTGGATCGGGAAAGCCATGCATATGAAGTTTTTAAACTTGTGCCGAAAGGTGTCCTCCCCACCACCAAGGCACAATTTTTTGGCACCCGACCCAGGCGCACATTCCCTGTGGCAGTGAAGTCGCGTTCTGTTGTTCGGAGCGGGCCCACAGTCCGGAAGAGAAAACGGTTTGGGGGGACTGAAGTCATTGACCTCTCCCAGGTGCCAGAGACCCCAAGAGACAAGAAGGGGCGCCTTGGACATGGGAGGTATGATACGGCTCAACTGAGTGACGAGTCATACATTCCAGCAACTTCCCAACGCCACCTCATCCCAGAGACCCTGCTGTATTTTTCGAAATACCACCATCTCCCCGTCACAGATACTGTGCAGGAAGGTGACGGCTTTTTTCTTTCCCTCCTCCGTTTCAACCGTTTTTCTGCGTACCAGTCAGTCCGCGCTCTGCGTGAGAGTGCCTTTGGTGACGCAACAAACATGAAACACGACCTGGAGGTGTACCTCATGAAAATACACAAGGATACCCTTGCTTCTGTTTTTGAAGAGAAGGGGGAGAAGAACCTGCCCGTACATGAAAGGCACCAGTCTCTCGTTCACTGGCGCAAGAGTATGTGCAAAGCGGCGGAAGATGAAAAGGTGACCCAACGTGGTGGTTCTTTTGCCCTGCATTTTTTTGTGAATGTGCACCAGATTCGCTTGAGAATTATTACTCAGAACAAGGAAGGTAAACCCAGGGTCAGGGAGTTACGGCCTCGCACATGGTGTGAGAAGGCAAAGAACTGGGAAGCAGGAAGTACGGCTTCTCTCCCTACTATCTTCCTTTACCAGTACCGGCAGGATACCCAAACGAATTTTTACTCCCTCCACCTCCCCACTGAGCGTGACTTTTCCCGTGCTTCAAGTGTTTTTTATAGAATTCAGAACATGGGTCCAAACGTGGAAAACGCACAAGAACAAATGGAGCAAGAGGATATGCGGAGGAAGGCGGTCCCCATGGCACTCCCCTGTCCCGGTCCACGGAGGCCCCACGTACCTGACAAGGGCATCGACAATCCCGCGTCTCGTCATGATACCCTCACGCAACGTCTTCTCTTGTTTTCCCTGAGCACAGTCAATGTGCCTGGTGATGGGAATTGCCTGTTTCATGCTTTTCATGAATGTCTCACAGGCAACCCACGTGGGGGCGCTTCCCTTCGCGAAGAAGCCGTCAATTTTGTGACTGCAATGGCGGCTTCTCTTTCATGCAGAGAGGTGCAACCGGAAGTGGAGGCGGTGAGAATGTGGGGAAATCTCCCGTACCATCCCTGCCAACCCCTTGACGACGGTAGTGAGCCATACGTGCTTACCCGTTTAAGAACGAGAAGGTATGCAGAGGATGACGAAATTTCTGTTCTTTCCACAATGAAGAATGTCTTGATCACAGTCGTCACGAACATGATTTATCCTGGTAATCATGATGACTTTGCTTCAGGATTTAACAGTTATGTCCCCCTTTCTTACAACTTCACCTCCATTGACACCACCCTCCAGGATTTTCCTCCAGACAGACGTGTGACCCTGGCTAACCTGGGTCAGGCTGGGGTTGGGGATCATTTCATGTGGATCAAAGGGACACAGGCCAACTTGGAAGCCACACATCGCAAGGGTTTGCGTTCTGTTTCAACAAGAGCTGGGACCTGACACAGGCCAATCAAGGGGTTGCCCCCCCCCCCCCCCCACTCCTGGTGTAGTGGTAGTGACTACAAAAAGGACTAACATTGCAAGAAGGTGCTGGGAGGCTTGCTTTTCCATTCACTCTCGACGATCAAACCCCCCCCCCCCCCACTTCACTTTTCCATTCACTCTCGACAATCAAGCCCCCACTTCTTGACTGCCCCCCCCCCCATGTTACTTTCAACAAACTTTGCCCATCCTTCAATCTTCCATTCGATCAGTTTGGCTTTTTCCAAAGCCTCGTTTTCCTTTTATTTCAATAGTCCACACCTAAACGGCGTACGCCTTGGCAAGCGTTTGAAAGGACAGCCTTGGGATTGCAGCTCACTGGAATCGCTGAAGGAAGCCCCCCGCCCCCCCCCCCCCCCCCCCCGCCCCCACCCCCACCCACTCTCCCTTTCACAAGTCACGATACATTCCCACACCATACTGTTCCATGTGCACTCCATCCAACAGGACCGCCACACGTGTTAAACCCCATTCCCTGTTCCCAAGGCAGGGCAACCTTTATGGTTGAGTGGTGAGGGGCACAAAGAGACAATAGGTTTTAATGCAGATGCGGACATGTTGGAAAGAGCTCCCCCACCCCCCAACACACCATTCTTGTGCTCCGCTCCCTTCTACTTCTATTTCACTACCCCCCCCCCCCCAACACACACAGGCACGGGCCAGGACCCGTGCAGGGTTAACCCGCCTAACAATTAGTAAAGAGTGATCACCAGTGACAACACCCGTGCAGGGTTACCCACTTGACAATTAACAAAGAGGGCTCAACACCCGTGCAGGGTTAACCCGCCTAACAATTAGTAAAGAGCGATCAACAGTGACAACACCCGTGCAGGGTTTACCCGCCTAACAGTTAATAAAGAGTGATCAACGGTGACAACACCCGTGCAGGGTTACCTACCTGACAATTAATAAAGGAGGGATCAACACATGATGAGGCACGGGAGGGTGGCAAAAGGCCCCCAGACCCCAGAAATCACCGAAAAATGACATTCTCGATGTGCGGTGGGTCTGGTTTCTAGGTTTTTCGGGAGAAAATTGGCCAAAATAATTTCGGAGACAAAATTTTGTTAGGGATTTCCGTTTGCTATGCCTCCTCTATAGGTAGGTAGTCCAGAGTCCGGGGAAACTGACAGAAGCAAAACAAGCCCCTCCCCATCCCTCTTCCACCATGATTTTACCCCCCACGCCAGTAGACTGTAACTATATCATGGGAAAAATGGATGAAAATAGGTGAAAAGACTCCCGCTAGGGGGAGTCAGACTCCCCCTAGCGGGAGTATAGACTCCCGCTAGCGGGAGTCTTTGACACCCGCTCAGACTCCCGCTCCCAGACTCCCGCTAGGGCCGCTGGAGTCCACCGTGCAGGGAAATGCAACAAATCAACGAATTAAGCCGTTTTAACCCCTTTCGTGCACTTTTTGGTCCCAGAAGGGGGTATATGGGGTGTTGGGGTCCCCCTACAACTTGTCCATTTTTCGACATTTTTGGGTCAGATTCCGGAATCCAATTCTCGATTCCGGAATCGGTGGAATCCGATTCTGGATTCTGGAATCGGATTCCACCGATTCCACGATTCCGGAATCGGTGATTTCGATTCCGGAATCGGATTCCACAATTTTGGAATCGGCGTTTTCGATTCCGGAATCCGATTCCACTCTTTTTCTGGAATCGTGGAATCCGGATTCTGATTCGGAATCCGGATTCCACGATTCCCGGAATCGAAGATTTTTATTTGGAATCCGATTCAATGCAGCCCATGCCCAGGTGGTCATTATGGGGGTGTTGTGGCACTTTTTCACCTGTGGACGGTTGTGGACGGTTCTGGACAGTTGTGGATGGTTGTGGGTGGTGTGACTGGGCAGACTGCACGTGCACATAAAGGAAATAGGTTCCGGTAGTCAGGAAATAGGTTCCGGTGGCCAGGAAATAGGTTCCGGTGGCCAGGAAATAGGTTCCGGTAGTCAGGAAATAGGTTCCGGTGGCCAGGAAATAGGTTCCGGTAGCCAGGAAATAGGTTCCGGTGACCAGGAAATAGGTTCCGGTGAGCAGGAAATAGGTTCCGGTGGCCAGGAAATAGGTTCCGGTAGCCAGGAAATAGGTTCCGGTGAGCAGGAAATAGGTTCCGGTGACCAGGAAATAGGTTCCGGTAGCCAGGAAATAGGTTCCGGTAGTCAGGAAATAGGTTCCGGTTGCCAGGAACAAGGCTCTCGGGCCTCCGGAGGCCTCCGGAGGCGAAAAAGTCAAAAAATAGATTGCCCATTTGGTGACACTTTTTTTTTTGGTACGGTGAAAAAATGAAAATAGAATATGATTTTTGGAATTTTTTGAAAGATTTTGCCCGGGGAGGCGCTAATCCGAATTATCTGGCAATAGTATTTGAGTAAATTGTGTCGTGAGGATTGTGACGATGATGGGTGGGGTGTTGTGGGGGAGGGGATGCTGCTTCGAAGACTGGCAAGGGAGGGTGGGGGGTGGGGGCTGGGTTCACCGTCCAACCTATTACCATGCTGCAGCACTCCGCTACCTCTTTGGAATCAGCCACCATTCTGTTCCGTCTTGCCCGTTTTTCATTTCCCGGTGGCGAGGTGAAGCAACCTGTTGTTCAAAAGCAATTGAAGATTGAAAAAAAAAAGCAAAGGAATGGGGGTGAATCATGATGAGGCTCATCAAGAGTCACCAACTTGAACAGCAACGCCAAAAACTGGCCAAACAAGAAAGCAATTCAGGGCCTTTGCTGACCAAGAAAATCCACCATTAGTGTGTTTGAGTATTTCCTCCATATTTGCATTTGGGGAAATGGTGGAGATTGGCGGATTTTCCTGGCTTGCGAAGGCCCCAAGAAAGAGAAAGGCAAATCCAATGTCACCCCCCCCCCCCCTCCACAGCGAAGAGTTCTCCATAGGTTTTTTTACTCTGTCTGTTCTGTATGCACTTCAATTTTATCGACTCGTCTCGAGCAGCAGTGTGAAACCTACTATTGTACATGGTAACTGGGCCCATTAGTTTATCCTTCCTCTTCTCGAGGAGAATCATTGGTTGAGGAATGAGCTGTCACGAAAAAATCCCCTTCACCCCAACGGAACACGCACATTCACGCACGACGCTTCAGCTGTATTTACATTCGCATCCATGAATCAAAAAAATAACAAGGGGGGCCCTCGCTACGAGTCACTGTGAGTCACGAGTCGTCAGTTGTCAGCCAAACATGGCTGACTTCTCACTTTTTCTCACTCAGTCACACTTGGTAGCGAGGGCCCCCAAGGAAAAAAGAAAGAACCTGCCTGGAAGACGCACACGGATCCTCACTTCTTCAATTGGTTGTTTGAATGAAGCTTGCATTACAGAGGTAGAGACAGCTCCGCAAAGGGCCATCAGCTCGACTGTTTAAATTGTGATACCAGGATCCGAGACTCCCACTTCCCAAGCACTGTTGTCATCCCCCCCCCCCAACACACACAGCTGCTCTTTTATGTGTAAGAAGACAAAAAAAATAGGGGGGGCTTTGGGATTGGGGCTATGAACATAATTACGGGGCGGGGTGTAGAGAAGAACAAGAACAAGAAAATGAAAAGGAACCACAGAGTTGACAATTCCGGCGGACGGGGGGGGGGGGGTTTGATCGTCGAGAGTGAATGGAAAAGTAAATCTCCCGGCGGACGGGGGGGGGGGCATTTCCTTGTGTTTGAAGCATTAATCAAAAACGTCGAGGGGGTCAGGGTCCGACTCCGGGGGGGCCACACCTTCCTGGCTGTGACTCGCAGGCTGCGAGGAGTGCGACGTCTGTGATAGCAGAGCCGCTCTCCTCTGCGCCCTACGATCCCGGCTTGCGTGGAAGACAGGGAAGTGTTCAGGATGAAGCTCTTTATGGTTTATCGCAAGGAACATGCAGTTGTCAGCCCGTTCCGCACTCAAGACGGCACGGTGTTTCGAGATGACTGAAGAGAGGCGCTTGAAGTGCCTCTCCACGGTCGCCTCAGAGTGTGCACTCTTGGCGAGGGCACGGGCAAACATGTTTAAGTTCGTAAAGTCATCGTTCTCATACCCTTCCCCCCAAAAGCCCATGAACGTGTGCTTGTCACTGTACCCCCGGAAAAAAAACTCTCCCATCTCTTTCTTCAGCAGGTCACGGAGTTCTGTGTCGCTATTTACTGCCATAGATATGCCGTTTTTCGGGTCTTCCACACCTCTCCACACCTATTTTTCACCTAAAATACGCCGAAACTGGGTGAAATAGGTGTGGAGAGGTGTGGAAAGGTGTGGAAGAGGTGTGGAAGTGGCCAGAAAGGTGTGGAAATGGTGTGGAAGTGCCCACAGAGGTGTGGAAGAGGTGTGGAAGTACTCAGAATGGCACGGAAATGGTGTGGAAATGCCCAGAATGGTGTGGAAATGCAAGTGGGTTGTCGATTGCAGGGGGATCCGCTGGCGCCGCAAAGTCGCTCGCCGGAGAGCGGGGCTGCCGCGAAGCGGCGCCCCGCGACCGGCAGAGCGACTTTGCGGTGATAGCGGATCCCTCTGCAAGTCGGCAAATAGGGGGCAATCTCCAGTAGAGGGGGGACACTTGCCCTTGGGCGGTGATGCAAAAATTCTGCGATTTTCGTATTGTCCCATTTCGACCCACCAACCCCAAAAGTGGTCCCAAAATGGTGCACCTGACCTGTCCAGACCTGTCCCACACCAGGGGAATGCGTTCCACACCTATGTTACCGGTTTGCGGTCATTTTTGGCCCATTTCCCCCTGAAACCCTTGTAGAATGGGCCAGAAATGCAGTACAAACCGGTAACACCCATAAACTAACCTGTAACAGCCCCCGAGCACCCCCAAAAATCACTTTTTTGGGGTACATGGGCCATCCGCAACCATTTACTGCCATAGATATGCCGTTTTTCGGGTCTTCCACACCTCTCCACACCTATTTTTCACCTAAAATACGCCGAAACTGGGTGAAATAGGTGTGGAGAGGTGTGGAGAGGTGTGGAAAGGTGTGGAAGAGGTGTGGAAGTGGCCAGAAAGGTGTGGAAATGGTGTGGAAGTGCCCACAGAGGTGTGGAAGAGGTGTGGAAGTACTCAGAATGGCACGGAAATGGTGTGGAAATGCCCAGAATGGTGTGGAAATGCAAGTGGGTTGTCGATTGCAGGGGGATCCGCTGGCGCCGCAAAGTCGCTCGCCGGAGAGCGGGGCTGCCGCGAAGCGGCGCCCCGCGACCGGCAGAGCGACTTTGCGGTGATAGCGGATCCCTCTGCAAGTCGGCAAATAGGGGGCAATCTCCAGTAGAGGGGGGACACTTGCCCTTGGGCGGTGATGCAAAAATTCTGCGATTTTCGTATTGTCCCATTTCGACCCACCAACCCCAAAAGTGGTCCCAAAATGGTGCACCTGACCTGTCCAGACCTGTCCCACACCAGGGGAATGCGTTCCACACCTATGTTACCGGTTTGCGGTCATTTTTGGCCCATTTCCCCCTGAAACCCTTGTAGAATGGGCCAGAAATGCAGTACAAACCGGTAACACCCATAAACTAACCTGTAACAGCCCCCGAGCACCCCCAAAAATCACTTTTTTGGGGTACATGGGCCATCCGCAACCATTTACTGCCATAGATATGCCGTTTTTTGCTATAACCTGCTCAGGTCACGGTAAAAAAGACTGTTGGCAGCGCACGTATGGACACCCATACACGTACAGGTGCGCACAAACAAAAAGATCCGCTTGTGCAACACATTTTCCCCCCAAAACACACACACTCGCACTCACACGATGGCCGCCCCAAGGACTGCCGAGCGCTTCAGGGTGCGCGACATCGATGTAGACAACCTGATGCCCCTCCAATTGGTGAACGGGTACGAGCCGGTGGCACCTAAGGAAGGGTGCGCGTTCCCCGAATGCACCACCGCCCATGAGGGGCCGGTTGCAGGGAACTGTGCGGTGTGTGGCCTCGGGGAGTACACCAGCTGTATGGAACAGCTCCTCCCGGAAGGAACGCTGCGGGCGTTCCAGGTGGCCAGGGAGGACGGGAGGCGTGTGTGCCCCGTCTGCTCTTGGATCCATGAGGGGTCCAAGAGCGAGCCCCGCCCGGAGGCGGGGCTCCTCCCACCAGTGACTGTGCACCCTGATGGTGCCGGCCACAATACTGAGGGATGGGGAAACCTGGAGTTCCTGGATGACATGGACTCGCAGAGGCTGAAGGAAGTGATCCTCCTCATGGTGAGGAAGGTGACCAACCTGGAGGCTGAGCTGCGCCGGGACAGGGCTAGCCGTGATGTGGGTGCCATTGACATCCAGCGGGTTGTCACGTGGACGTCTGCGGTGCAGAGCGAGGCCGGCCGGATGATGCTGCGCTCCAAGTGTGCGGTGTCGTTCAACGAGTCGGGCCTGCAGAATGGCGACCCCAACGCTTTCCATGTGCGGGAAGGCCTTACGGCATTCGACAACCTGGATTTGGGATTCAGGATGTGCCGGGACGGGGCGGCCCCAGACAGCACGGCCATGGAGCTGTTGCATAAAAATGTAGTGACCCTCCAAGCCATCAAACTGGGTTCGCTCGGTTTGGGGGCGAGGAGACACTACGAGGACAAGGCCAAGCGCATGGCTTGGACCAAGTTCTCTGCGGAATGGCAGGTTCGAATTGAAGGAGACGCACGGGCAGTCGCAGCGAGCGACCTGAAGGCAAAGGAGGCAAAGGAGGCGAAGCCTGCACCCCCGCCGCCCCACCATCAACACCGCAGCAACCCCTACCCGCAGAGGCGCCCCATCCAGCTGTTCAACAACAGGGGCCCTCGGCAGGCGGGAAAGTGACAGCCGCCTGTGCCTCCCTCCTTGTCCCTCCCTCCCCTCCCCTCAACCCCTCCCCCCACCCCCCCAACTCCATCCCCCCGCCCCGTGCATGACTCCAACCCTGGCAAACCCTCCCCCCCCTCCCCCTGTGTACGAGCAGTGGCGGCCGGTCTTCGACCGTATCAAGTCGCGAAAGAAAGAAGGGATCGAACCGGACGCGATCGAGGATCTGAAGGACCTGACGTTGAAGAGGATACGCAGCGCATACGCCTCCCCTCAGCCTTTCCTCTCGGTGCTGAAGAGGGCGGATGCCTTTCGGAGCACCCTTCAGGCCCACGATCCCACCATTGGCAACGACATGGCGTATCTGATGTGGGTGGAATGGAAGATGCAACAGGGCCACTTCCAGGCCTCGTCAGCAAATCAAGCAATTACGTTCTACAGAATGGCACGGGTGGGTCAGGTGTCGGCGTACACGAAGGGCCTGAACCCCCTGTTCAAAGAGTTCCACACCTCTCCACACCTATTTTTCACCTAAAATAGGCCGAAACTGGGTGAAATAGGTGTGGAGAGGTGTGGAAAGGTGTGGAAGAGGTGTGGAAGTGGCCAGAAAGGTGTGGAAATGGTGTGGAAGTGCCCACAGAGGTGTGGAAGAGGTGTGGAAGTACTCAGAATGGCACGGAAATGGTGTGGAAATGCCCAGAATGGTTTGCGGCGACAGCGGATCCACCTGCAATCGACAACGGCGGGGGCGCGGGCGGCGAAGCCGCCCGCGCTCCCGCGTGCCCACGCGTGCCCCCGCGTGACCTGCAGACAACTTTGCTGCGGAAGGTCGGGGACCAGCGCGGAGGAGCGTACGACAGAGTGCGGGGGGAGGTGGAGGCGACGGAGACTGTGATTGGAGGGGTGAATGAAAGGCTGGATGAACTGCTATGGGAGCTCGCCGCGTCTGAGAAGCTCGGCGAGGTGCTCGGCAGGCGGTTCGCCGCTGTGATGTAAGTAGGAGGCAGCCCACAAGGCGCGCGCCGATCCGGAAGCGATGGGTGCACCTCGAGAACAAGATCGCAACCCTTGCGGCGAATGACCCACAGATCCGCTGGGCGGGCGCACAGCTCTGCTCGCGTGACGTGAAGGCCGAAGGTGAGCTCTCTGAAAACCGGGCGCAGCTGAGTGCGGCAGAATAGAGATCCAGGCATCTCGAGATGGAAGTGACGCCGATTTGGCTGATACCAACTGGTAGGACGTCGGGTGCGGGTGCGGCCCTTGCGTGCCCCCGGCACTCGACGTCCCGGTGCTGTGGACAGCGCAGGGGCGGGCTGGGCAAGCCCCCTGTTGCGTTCGTCACTCTCCGTCCGTGTTTTTTGAGTGCTCTTTCCCGGAATGCTGCTCTTTTCTCCCCATTTTACCTGGGAATACCGACTGTTTGCTGTCCTACCGAGGCAGCTGGCAGGCAGTCTGCCCGTTGGATTCCTGCAGGGACCACCACCCCTCCTCATGTCCAAAATCTGACAACTACTTTGAATTAAAGCTTCATTTTCATCTCTGCAGTTTTTGCTGAGGTGTCCCCCCCCTACTCAGAACAACCAGCTGTTGGTCGGAACAACCAGCTGTTGGCCAAAAATGCCTCGGAACAACCAGCTGTTGGTCAAAAATGCCCCAGAACAACCAACTGTTGGTCGGAACAACCAGCTGTTGGCCAAAAATGCCCCAGAACAACCAGCTGTTGGTCGGAACAACCAGCTGTTGGCCAAAAATGCCTCGGAACAACCAGCTGTTGGTCAAAAATGCCCCAGAACAACCAGCTGTTGGTCGGAACAACCAGCTGTTGGCCAAAAATGCCCCGGAACAACCAGCTGTTGGTCAAAAGTGCCCCAGAACAACCAGCTGTTGGTCGGAACAACCTCCTGTTGGTCAAAAATGCCCCAGAACAACCAGCTGTTGGTCGGAACAACCAGCTGTTGGTCAAAAGTGCCCCAGAACAGCCAGCTGTTGGCCAAAAATGCCCCGGAACAACCAGCTGTTGGTCAAAAGTGCCCCAGAACAACCAGCTGTTGGTCGGAACAACCTCCTGTTGGTCAAAAATGCCCCAGAACAACCAGCTGTTGGTCGGAACAACCAGCTGTTGGTCAAAAGTGCCCCAGAACAGCCAGCTGTTGGCCAAAAATGCCCCGGAACAACCAGCTGTTGGTCAAAAGTGCCCCAGAACAACCAGCTGTTGGTCAAAAATGCCCCAGAACAACCAGCTGTTGGTCGGAACAACCAGCTGTTGGCCAAAAATGCCCCGGAACAACCAGCTGTTGGTCAAAAGTGCCCCAGAACAACCAGCTGTTGGTCGGAACAACCTCCTGTTGGTCAAAAATGCCCCAGAACAACCAGCTGTTGGTCGGAACAACCAGCTGTTGGCCAAAAATGCCCCGGAACAACCAGCTGTTGGTCAAAAGTGCCCCAGAACAACCAGCTGTTGGTCGGAACAACCTCCTGTTGGTCAAAAATGCCCCGGAACAACCAGCTGTTGGTCAAAAGTGCCCCAGAACAACCAGCTGTTGGTCGGAACAACCAGCTGTTGGTCAAATATGCCCCAGAACAACCAGCTGTTGGTCAAAAATGCCCCAGAACAACCAGCTGTTGGTCGGAACAACCAGCTGTTGGCCAAAAATGCCCCAGAACAACCAGCTGTTGGTCAAAAATGCCCCAGAACAACCAGATGTTGGCCAAAAATGCCCCAGAACAACCAGATGTTGGTCGGAACAACCAGCTGTTGGCCAAAAATGCCCCAGAACAACCAGCTGTTGGTCGGAACAACCAGCTGTTGGTCAAAAATGCCCCAGAACAACCAGCTGTTGGTCGGAACAACCAGCTGTTGGCCAAAAATGCCCCGGAACAACCAGCTGTTGGTCGGAACAACCAGCTGTTGGCCAAAAATGCCCCAGAACAACCAGATGTTGGTCGGAACAACCAGCTGTTGGCCAAAAATGCCCCAGAACAACCAGCTGTTGGTCGGAACAACCAGCTGTTGGCCAAAAATGCCTCGGAACAACCAGCTGTTGGTCAAAAATGCCCCAGAACAACCAGCTGTTGGTCGGAACAATCAGCTGTTGGCCAAAAATGCCCCGGAACAACCAGCTGTTGGTCAAAAGTGCCCCAGAACAACCAGCTGTTGGTCGGAACAACCAGCTGTTGGCCAAAAATGCCCCAGAACAACCAGCTGTTGGTCAAAAGTGCCCCAGAACAACCAGCTGTTGGCCAGAAATGCCCCAGAACAACCAGCTGTTGTCAACAGCGGGTTGTTCTGGGGCATTCTTGACCAACAGCTGGTTGTTCCGGGGCACTTTTGGCCAACAGCTGGTTGTTCCGGGGCATTTTTGGTCAACAGCTGGTTGTTCCGATCAACAGCTGGTTGTTCTGGGGCACTTTTGACCAACAGCTGGTTGTTCCGGGGCATTTTTGGCCAACAGCTGGTTGTTCTGGGGCATTTTTGGCCAACAGCTGGTTATTCTAGGGCATCTTTGACCAAGAGGAGGTTGTTCCGACCAACAGCTGGTTGTAGAGGAGGCCCATCCAGGAAAAAGCTGTGACGAAAATTATTTTCGACGATTTTGGACAACTACTCGCCCGCGAACCCACCAGGTGACCCCAAATTGGACAAAAACCTCTGTCTACCACCATCTACATCCCAGGAATGCTCGATTTTTGCCCAGAAAAACGCATTTTTCAATTTTTCAGCCAATTTTGGTGAGAACATGGTCATTTCCCGTTATTTCCACTCGGTACCCCTCCAGACCCCTTTGAGAGGGCCCAAAAACCAGAAAAACCAGTTTTTGGCCCATCTATGGCCTTTCTGAGGGTGTAGACTAAGATTTTCGGCCCCAGATGGCCTAGTATGGGGTGTTTCTGGGTGAAAATCGCCATTTCTGCGTGGTAGATGGTGGTAGATGGTGGTAGACGGTGATAGACGTAGCCTAAATAGGTCGCCCCAGGTCGCCCGTGGCCAAAAGTAGGTCGCCCGAGGTCGCCCGTGGCCAAAAATAGGTCGCCCGAGGTCGCCCCAGGTCGCCCGTGGCCAAAAATAGGTCGCCCCAGGTCACCCGTGCCCGAAAATAGGTCGCCCGAGGTCGCCCGTGCCCAAAAGTAGGTCGCCCGAGGTCGCCCCAGGTCGCCCGTGGCCAAAAATAGGTCGCCCCAGGTCGCCCGTGCCCAAAAGTAGGTCGCCCCAGGTCGCCCGTGCCCAAAAGTAGGTCGCCCGAGGTCGCCCCAGGTCGCCCGTGCCCAAAAGTAGGTCGCCCCAGGTCGCCCGTGGCCAAAGATAGGTCGCCCCAGGTCGCCCGTGCCCGAAAATAGGTCGCCCGAGGTCGCCCCAGGTCGCCCGTGCCCAAAAGTAGGTCGCCCGAGGTCGCCCCAGGTCGCCCGTGCCCAAAAGTAGGTCGCCCGAGGTCGCCCCAGGTCGCCCGTGGCCAAAAATAGGTCGCCCCAGGTCGCCCGTGCCCAAAAGTAGGTCGCCCCAGGTCGCCCGTGGCCAAAAGTAGGTCGCCCCAGGTCGCCCGTGCCCGAAAATAGGTCGCCCGAGGTCGCCCGAGGTCGCCCCAGGTCGCCCGTGCCCAAAAGTAGGTCGCCCGAGGTCGCCCGTGCCCAAAAGTAGGTCGCCCCAGGTCGCCCGTGGCCAAGAACAGGTCGCCCCAGGTCGCCCGTGCCCAAAAGCGACCAACACCCCGCTGTTCTTGGTGTGTTTCTGACCAAGTGTCGTTTGTTTCTGCGTTGTTCTGCCCTGGGAGTAGTCTCTGGCGGCAGTCTGGCCCCAAGGTGAAGTGGCACGCACCCGAACATGTCCAAAAATGTGTTTTTTGGCAATGTCGGAGTGTGTGCGGGGTCCGGGAGCCTGTTTTTTGAGCCGAATTGACCAAATTAATTTCCGTCACACTTTTTTTGTGAGGGATGGCTGGAGGTAGGCCTCCTCTAATTTTTGACCAACAGCTGGTTGTTCCGACCCGCTGTAGGTCACCCGTGGCCCAAAGTGACCAACACCCCGCTGTTCTTGGTGTAGAGGAGGCATAGCCTGCTGACCTGGCTGTCTAAAAAATTATTTTTTTTAAAATCGCATTGTCTTTTCGACCCTATACCAAAAGTGGTCCCAAATCGGTCCGGGACGACCGTCCACAACCGTCCACACTCTCTAAATGCTCGATGTTGCATTTTAAATTCAAAAATTCACATTTTCCAGCCAACTGGGCCAGTTTCCTTAGGAAAATGGCTCAAAATCGCAAACACTCCATTTCTACGGGCCACCACAGGCCAATAGAGTACCAAAATCGGTTTTTTCGCATTCTACGGCCTCAGGCAGACCGTCCACACCCAAAAATCACCCCCAGGTGGTCAATATTGGGGTGTTCTGGCACTTTTTCACCTGTGGACGGTTGTGGACGGCTGTGGATGGCTGTGGATGGTTGTGGACGGCTGTGGACGGTCTGCCAAGAGGTTACTGGAGGTTGCTAGGCTGCGGGCGGACCGTCCACACCCAAAAAACACCCCCAGTTGGTCACGATGGGGACGGTACGTCTCTTTTTCGTCTGTAGACGGTTGTGGACGGTCTGCCAATAGGTTGCTCCAGGATGCGAGATTGTTCTCGGTAGGTCACCGACTGTAACCGATTGTTCTCGGCATGTAACCGATTGTAACCGATTGTAACCGATTGTTCTTGGCATGTATCCCATTGTAACCGATTGTCCTCGTCATGTAACCGATTGTAACCGATCGTTCTTGGCATGTAACCGATTGTCACCGATTGTCCTCGTCATGTAACCGATTGTAACCGATTGTTCTTGGCATGTAACCGATTGTCACCGATTGTCCTCGTCATGTAACCGATTGTAACCGATCGTTCTTGGCATGTAACCGATTGTAACCGATTGTCCTCGTCATGTAACCGATTGTAACCGATCGTTCTTGGCCTGTAACCGATTGTAACCGATTGTTCTTGGCATGTAACCGATTGTCACCGATTGTCCTCGTCATGTAACCGATTGTAACCGATCGTTCTTGGCATGTAACCGATTGTAACCGATTGTCCTCGTCATGTAACCGATTGTAACCGATTGTTCTTGGCCTGTAACCGATTGTAACCGATTGTTCTTGGCATGTAACCGATTGTCACCGATTGTCCTCGTCATGTAACCGATTGTAACCGATTGTTCTTGGCCTGTAACCGATTGTAACCGATTGTTCTCGGCATGTAACCGATTGTAACCGATTGCCCTCGTCATGTAACCGATTGTAACCGATCGTTCTTGGCATGTAACCGATTGTAACCGATTGTTCTCGGCATGTAACCGATTGTAACCGATTGTCCTCGTCATGTAACCGATTGTAACCGATCGTTCTTGGCATGTAACCGATTGTAACTGATTGTTCTCGGCATGTAACCGATTGTAACCGATTGTTCTCGGCATGTCACCGATTGTAACCGATTGTCCTCGTCATGTAACCGATTGTAACCGATCGTTCTTGGCATGTAACCGATTGTAACCGATTGTTCTCGGCATGTAACCGATTGTAACCGATCGTTCTTGGCATGTAACCGATTGTAACTGATTGTTCTTGGCATGTAACCGATTGTAACCGATTGTCCTCGTCATGTAACCGATTGTAACCGATTGTTCTCGTCATGTAACCGATTGTAACTGATTGTTCTTGGCATGTAACCGATTGTAACCGATCGTTCTTGGCATGTAACCGATTGTAACCGATTGTTCTTGGCCTGTAACCGATTGTTCTCGGCATGTAACCGATTGTAACCGATTGTCCTCGTCATGTAACCGATTGTAACCGATCGTTCTTGGCATGTAACCGATTGTAACCGATTGTTCTTGGCCTGTAACCGATTGTTCTCGGCATGTAACCGATTGTTCTTGGCCTGTAACCGATTGTAACCGATTGTTCTCGGCATGTAACCGATTGTAACCGATTGTTCTCGGCATGTAACCGATTGTAACCGATCGTTCTTGGCATGTAACCGATTGTAACCGATTGTTCTCGGCATGTAACCGATTGTAACCGATTGTTCTCGTCATGTAACCGATTGTAACTGATTGTTCTTGGCATGTAACCGATTGTAACCGATCGTTCTTGGCATGTAACCGATTGTAACCGATTGTTCTTGGCCTGTAACCGATTGTTCTCGGCATGTAACCGATTGTCCTCGTCATGTAACCGATTGTAACCGATCGTTCTTGGCATGTAACCGATTGTAACCGATTGTTCTTGGCCTGTAACCGATTGTTCTCGGCATGTAACCGATTGTAACCGATTGTTCTTGGCCTGTAACCGATTGTAACCGATTGTTCTCGGCATGTAACCGATTGTAACCGATTGTTCTCGGCATGTAACCGATTGTAACCGATCGTTCTTGGCATGTAACCGATTGTAACCGATTGTTCTCGGCATGTAACCGATTGTAACCGATTGTTCTCGTCATGTAACCGATTGTAACCGATCGTTCTTGGCATGTAACCGATTGTAACCGATTGTTCTCGGCATGTAACCGATTGTAACCGATTGTTCTCGTCATGTAACCGATTGTAACCGATCGTTCTTGGCATGTAACCGATTGTAACTGATTGTTCTTGGCATGTAACCGATTGTAACCGATTGCCCTCGTCATGTAACCGATTGTAACCGATTGTAACCGATTGTTCTTGGCATGTAACCGATTGTAACCGATCGTTCTTGGCATGTAACCGATTGTAACCGATTGTTCTTGGCATGTAACCGATTGTAACCGAAACAGAACGGTGTCTCCCCTTGCCCCCTCCACTCTCGGTCACTCTGCGTGCCTCCCAGATGTTGTGTGCGGACCCCTCAGCAGACTGCTTAACTTTAACTTTGCTGCACCTACGTTGCTCACACAGCACTAACCCACTGCAGGCACTGGCACGTTCCACAGCTTCTGATAATGTCCGGCTTGGTTACCTTCGCGGAAGCGTGCAAGCTGCAGGGTATCCCAGACGAGACTACGGGGAAGGTCGCGGGTGCGCTTCTCCGCAACGCAGGATGGCCGAAACCCGTAACGAGCCGGACCTCAAACGGCGTGCAGAAGATGTATTGCTTGGCAGATATCCGTCGGCCCAATCCCCTCTCCTCCGAAGAGGCAATCCGGCAGTTGACTGCTTCGTCCCCGGGCCGCTGCTTCCCCGACGATGTCCTGATCGCTCCTCTGGGTGAGCCCGATGATCTCGCTGATCAGGCGGCACTCCTCCCCCACCCCGAGGATGCGGATCCCGTCTCGCAGAGCGTGATCTCGGCGGTCACGCGGGGTCCTGCTGCTGCTGGCAACGACGAGCCTGATGAGCCTGAGGCGCCTCCGTCACCGACTCCCGTGCCGCCGAAACCTCTGCCTGCCGCGCTCCCACCGACGTCTCCGACGAGTCCCGCCGACGATGTCGACATTGGTTCTTCTGTGTGCAGTGACCCTGCCGACCTCGCCAGCCTCGATGACCTCGCCGACCTCGCCGACTCCGCCTGCCCCGTTGACTCCGCCTCCCACGCCAACACCGACTCCCCCGTTGCGACTGCGATGGACGCGTTGCGTGACGCTGTGGCTGCTGGTGAGGGGTGGTGCTGCATCAGCAGCGCCGAGTACCTGACTCTCCTGCGCTCCCTCTTGCCCGCAGGTGCGAAGGTGTCGGACACCGCCCTCTTCTCCCTGGTGAAGGAGAACGCCGACTGCATGTCTTCTGCTCTGCATCCTCACGAGAAGGGTAGTGATACCCGGGGGATGAAGAAGAAGTACTGCATCGGAAATGCAGTGCCGGGACGGCCGTGCAGCCTCCACTTCGTCGGACAGGGCACGCCTCCGCCGGCCCCCGTGGGGCGCCCCTCCAAGACCCTCCCCGAGCGGGTCTTGCAGGTCAAGGCTTTGCAGAAGGCCTTGCTGAGGGCGAAGGACCGCATTGCGCAGCTGACGGAGGAGTTGGCTGCTGCGCACGAGGTTCTCGGGCGCAAGGGGGACATTGTTCTTCGTGGGGTGACGGGCCGGAAGTCCTGCACCGAGCCCTACCCCATGAAGGTGCTGCGGGCGCTGTTGGAGTTGCGGATGGCTGGCATCGGTCAGGAGTCGTCGCGCAGGGTGCTGCGCGACATCATCAAGCTCCTGAGCGATGGGGTGGAGATGCCGATCCCCTCTCGCTGGACGCTCCGCGAATTCGAGATCCCGAGCGGAGCGGCTTCCTTCGCCGTCTTCTTGGAGGATGTCGCGAGGACGCAGACCGGCGGAGGGGGCCTAGGCAAAGACCGGCAGAAGGCCACCCTCTCCCTCGCCCACGATGCCACCTCCTCCTTGGGCCGGAGTAGTGTCTCGCTGCACGTTGTCACCGCCCACGTCGCTGCAGACGAGAATCGCGTACGCGGGGCCTGCGCCTCCGCCCTCCCCCTGAAGAACGGGAAGGCTGCAGGGAAGACCTCCAACCTGCAGGCGGTCCGCCGCATAGTCTCCGCCCACAAGCTCCGTATTAGCAACGCCACCCTGAGCGACCATGCTAGCACGGAGGCGAAGGCGACCAGGGACGCGGGGGGCGCCATCGTCCACCTACGGTGCATGCACCATAAGGTTGGAGGCGCACTGAAGTACGCAGTGCAGACGGCGGGGAAGGCCTTGATGATGTCTCATCGGGTCGACCCGGCAGCCAACGTTGCCAGCGTACTTGCAGTCCTCGACCCGACAAACGGCCGGTCAACCGCCGGGGTCATTTTCGTGGATGCTGAGCTTGGGAAAGCACTTGACATGCGCTACCCCCGGGGCCTGGGGTTTGCCCGTGAGCGGGGGTCGAAGTGGCATGCCCGTCCTCAGCAGTGCTCCCGCCTCCTCAAGTTCTCCGCCTCCATCCTGGAGATGGTGAGAGAGGAGCGGTTCACCCCGACTGCGACAGAGATCCTCACTCTTCTGGGGACCCCCACCGTCGCCGCCTACTGTGCAGCCTGCCATTTCATTGGCAGCCTGTACTTGAGGTTCCTCAACGACCTCAAGCCCAGGCGGTTGAACGAGGAGACGGGCCGCCTCGAGGTCAACTTCGAGGCGGGATGGGGTGTGCTGAGGCCGCTGCACCTCCTCGCCCGCGACCTGAGCGCCGACTCCGCCGACAACGACTTCCCTGCCCTGCGGAAGCATTGGGGACAACCCCGCCACGGTGAGGAGGAGGTGGGGCGGGCTGAGGCGTTGGAGGTGGTGAAGGATCACCACGATGTATTTGCGGAGGTCTGGGTTCCCTGCATCCAGGGGTTTGCGAGCACATTGGCAAGGTTCATCGGCTACGATGAAGCTGCAATGGCGTCGGCATCACCCGAAGACCTCCCTTCGCTACCCTCCACACAAGACCTCGCAGAGTGTGTGGCTGGGAATGCATCGTTCTTGGCGCAGAGGGCCCCCAACCTCTCTTCTGCTGCCTTGTCTGGGATTACCCAGAGCAAGGTGAACCGCTTCCTGTTGGGTTATGGCAACTGCAACAACGCAAGGTATGCAGGCTCTTCAGCCTCCTTTTTTCTCCCCTCCCTTCGTTCTTTTTTTTTACATCGCAACAACATATGCTGGCAGAGTCAGAACCGATAGATTTTTTTTATCTCATTCATTGTCATTCTCTCTTCCTCTCTTCTTCATGACTTTTCCAAGTCACGAAGAAGACTACTTCATTATCACCATTTCCTGTTTTCAGTGTGATTCGTCGTACAACCATTCCTTTCCATCGCCTTACAGGTACGGCCGTTTGCTGCGCCAGGCGAAGCGGGCGCGGAAGAAGACCCGTGGCGGGATGTACACCGAGGCCGCGGCGAACACCGCCACGGGGGCTTCTGCGGCTGCGCTGAAGGCCGTCAGCGGGGTGGCCCACCCTGACCTCGTCCGCCTCTGCGCCCTCCACGCCATCCCTGTCACGGCGATGAGCAAGGGAAAGGAGGTGGCGCGGCAGAAGGAGGCGCTGACACGCAGCTTTGCTGAGAAGCTGTGTGGCCCTGGCTCTGCGGATGCCCGTGTCTGGGTGGAGCGGCTGAAGTCCGTGAAGGAGGCAGTTGGCATCCTTCCGGTTCGTTCGAAACCGCTGTCCAGATTTTTGCGGAAGGCGGGGCTGAAGCCGTGGGGGTCCGACGCTGTCTCGTCTGCGTCGCACGACGTCCGTGTGCGCTTTGCCCTGACGCAGTGGGGGCGAATCCTCCCCATTCTGCGGGAGAAGGGGCAGCAGCTGCAGCCGAGGGAGCGGCTGGGCCGCCTCGACGCCCCCACCCTGTTCGCGTTGTTGGCCAAGGCGGGCCTGAAGGTGGAGGCTGGGGAGACGAAGCGCGACCTCTCCGCCCTCCTCCTGCGCAACTGGACGGAGCAGTTGAGTGGCCATGTCGAGGCCGTGGAGGAGACCCTTGGCTTGAAGGCCCGCACCTTCCCCGACACCATCTCGCCCTCCGTGGTAGATACAATCACGGAGCTCTACCGGAGAGTGAAGACTGCACCTGCTGCGTTGAAAGAGGAGAAGGGACAGGGTGAGGATGGCAAGGGTTGTGAGGATGGTGAGGAGGCTGTGGATGCTGTGGATGCTGTGGAGGAGGAGGAGGAGGAGGAAGAGGAGGTGGAGGTGGGTGATGAGGCTGATCCTGAGGCAAATGATGTTGGGGCGGCTAGGATCGCTCTCCTGAATGAGCATTGTTTTCCTCTCGGCCTCCACGCCTCTCCAGGTTGTGGGCGGCAGAAGGATGGTGTGTTGCATGCGTCGGAGTCCACGCACGAGGGGGGTTGGGCTTCCCTCAACTGGTTTTTGGGTGAGTGTGGCATCCAGTTTCTCACCTTCCGGGAGATGCAGGTTTTGCAACACGAGGTCAATCCAGAGAGCTTTCACTGGACCGGTAAGTTCACGCTGGCAACGATGCAACGGGCCATCGAACAGCACACAAGTGGACTCCGGAACAATGGCTATCGGCTTCTGCCGGTAAGTAAAAAAAATACCTTTGTTGATGATCCTCAGTCTATTTCTTCCCCAGCCCTCTTTTTTTTTAACCGTCAAACTCTGCATTGGATGGTTGCCTTCCCCCTCAAAGACACCGTTGCCACATTGCAGAAGTTGACTCCAGCCCAACTGCACGCCTATCCGCGCGAAACGCTTTATTGGGTGGTTCACGACACGGACACTGCCAAGCGCGCCATTGCCGCAGGGGATCTGGATCGGGAAAGCCATGCATATGAAGTTTTTAAACTTGTGCCGAAAGGTGTCCTCCCCACCACCAAGGCACAATTTTTTGGCACCCGACCCAGGCGCACATTCCCTGTGGCAGTGAAGTCGCGTTCTGTTGTTCGGAGCGGGCCCACAGTCCGGAAGAGAAAACGGTTTGGGGGGACTGAAGTCATTGACCTCTCCCAGGTGCCAGAGACCCCAAGAGACAAGAAGGGGCGCCTTGGACATGGGAGGTATGATACGGCTCAACTGAGTGACGAGTCATACATTCCAGCAACTTCCCAACGCCACCTCATCCCAGAGACCCTGCTGTATTTTTCGAAATACCACCATCTCCCCGTCACAGATACTGTGCAGGAAGGTGACGGCTTTTTTCTTTCCCTCCTCCGTTTCAACCGTTTTTCTGCGTACCAGTCAGTCCGCGCTCTGCGTGAGAGTGCCTTTGGTGACGCAACAAACATGAAACACGACCTGGAGGTGTACCTCATGAAAATACACAAGGATACCCTTGCTTCTGTTTTTGAAGAGAAGGGGGAGAAGAACCTGCCCGTACATGAAAGGCACCAGTCTCTCGTTCACTGGCGCAAGAGTATGTGCAAAGCGGCGGAAGATGAAAAGGTGACCCAACGTGGTGGTTCTTTTGCCCTGCATTTTTTTGTGAATGTGCACCAGATTCGCTTGAGAATTATTACTCAGAACAAGGAAGGTAAACCCAGGGTCAGGGAGTTACGGCCTCGCACATGGTGTGAGAAGGCAAAGAACTGGGAAGCAGGAAGTACGGCTTCTCTCCCTACTATCTTCCTTTACCAGTACCGGCAGGATACCCAAACGAATTTTTACTCCCTCCACCTCCCCACTGAGCGTGACTTTTCCCGTGCTTCAAGTGTTTTTTATAGAATTCAGAACATGGGTCCAAACGTGGAAAACGCACAAGAACAAATGGAGCAAGAGGATATGCGGAGGAAGGCGGTCCCCATGGCACTCCCCTGTCCCGGTCCACGGAGGCCCCACGTACCTGACAAGGGCATCGACAATCCCGCGTCTCGTCATGATACCCTCACGCAACGTCTTCTCTTGTTTTCCCTGAGCACAGTCAATGTGCCTGGTGATGGGAATTGCCTGTTTCATGCTTTTCATGAATGTCTCACAGGCAACCCACGTGGGGGCGCTTCCCTTCGCGAAGAAGCCGTCAATTTTGTGACTGCAATGGCGGCTTCTCTTTCATGCAGAGAGGTGCAACCGGAAGTGGAGGCGGTGAGAATGTGGGGAAATCTCCCGTACCATCCCTGCCAACCCCTTGACGACGGTAGTGAGCCATACGTGCTTACCCGTTTAAGAACGAGAAGGTATGCAGAGGATGACGAAATTTCTGTTCTTTCCACAATGAAGAATGTCTTGATCACAGTCGTCACGAACATGATTTATCCTGGTAATCATGATGACTTTGCTTCAGGATTTAACAGTTATGTCCCCCTTTCTTACAACTTCACCTCCATTGACACCACCCTCCAGGATTTTCCTCCAGACAGACGTGTGACCCTGGCTAACCTGGGTCAGGCTGGGGTTGGGGATCATTTCATGTGGATCAAAGGGACACAGGCCAACTTGGAAGCCACACATCGCAAGGGTTTGCGTTCTGTTTCAACAAGAGCTGGGACCTGACACAGGCCAATCAAGGGGTTGCCCCCCCCCCCCCCCCCCACTCCTGGTGTAGTGGTAGTGACTACAAAAAGGACTAACATTGCAAGAAGGTGCTGGGAGGCTTGCTTTTCCATTCACTCTCGACGATCAAACCCCCCCCCCCCACTTCACTTTTCCATTCACTCTCGACAATCAAGCCCCCACTTCTTGACTGCCCCCCCCCCATGTTACTTTCAACAAACTTTGCCCATCCTTCAATCTTCCATTCGATCAGTTTGGCTTTTTCCAAAGCCTCGTTTTCCTTTTATTTCAATAGTCCACACCTAAACGGCGTACGCCTTGGCAAGCGTTTGAAAGGACAGCCTTGGGATTGCAGCTCACTGGAATCGCTGAAGGAAGCCCCCCGCCCCCCCCCCCCCCCCGCCCCCACCCCCACCCACTCTCCCTTTCACAAGTCACGATACATTCCCACACCATACTGTTCCATGTGCACTCCATCCAACAGGACCGCCACACGTGTTAAACCCCATTCCCTGTTCCCAAGGCAGGGCAACCTTTATGGTTGAGTGGTGAGGGGCACAAAGAGACAATAGGTTTTAATGCAGATGCGGACATGTTGGAAAGAGCTCCCCCACCCCCCAACACACCATTCTTGTGCTCCGCTCCCTTCTACTTCTATTTCACTACCCCCCCCCCCCCAACACACACAGGCACGGGCCAGGACCCGTGCAGGGTTAACCCGCCTAACAATTAGTAAAGAGTGATCACCAGTGACAACACCCGTGCAGGGTTACCCACTTGACAATTAACAAAGAGGGCTCAACACCCGTGCAGGGTTAACCCGCCTAACAATTAGTAAAGAGCGATCAACAGTGACAACACCCGTGCAGGGTTTACCCGCCTAACAGTTAATAAAGAGTGATCAACGGTGACAACACCCGTGCAGGGTTACCTACCTGACAATTAATAAAGGAGGGATCAACACATGATGAGGCACGGGAGGGTGGCAAAAGGCCCCCAGACCCCAGAAATCACCGAAAAATGACATTCTCGATGTGCGGTGGGTCTGGTTTCTAGGTTTTTCGGGAGAAAATTGGCCAAAATAATTTCGGAGACAAAATTTTGTTAGGGATTTCCGTTTGCTATGCCTCCTCTACTTGGTGTGTTTCTGACCAAGTGTCGTTTGTTTCTGCGTTGTTCTGCCCTGGGAGTACTCTCTGGCGGCAGTCTGGCCCCAAGGTGAAGTGGCCCGCACCCGAACATGTCCAAAAATGTGTTTTTTGGCAATGTCGATGTGTGTGGGGGGTCCAGGAGCGTGTTTTTTTGAGCAGAATTGGCCCAAATAATTTCCGTCACACTTTTTTTGTGAGGGATGGCTGGAGGTAGGCCCCCTCTACCTGTTGGTCAGAAATGCCCCGGAACAACCACCTGTTGGTCGGAACAACCCCCTGTTGGTCAGAAATGCCCCAGAACAACCACCTGTTGGTCAGAAATGCCCCGGAACAACCACCTGTTGGTCGGAACAACCCCCTGTTGGTCAGAAATGCCCCGGAACAACCAGCTGTTGGCCAAGAATGCCCCGGAACAACCAGCTGTTGGTCAAAAGTGCCCCAGAACAACCAGCTGTTGCCAACAGCTGGTTGTTCTGGGGCATTTCTGACCAACAGGGGGTTGTTCCGACCAACAGGTGGTTGTTCCGGGGCATTTTTGGCCAACAGCTGGTTGTTCTGGGGCATTTCTGACCAACAGGGGGTTGTTCCGACCAACAGGTGGTTGTTCCGGGGCATTCTTGGCCAACAGCTGGTTGTTCTGGGGCATTTTTGACCAACAGGGGGTTGTTCCGACCAACAGGTGGTTATTCCGGGGCATTTTTGGCCAACAGCTGGTTGTTCCGACCAACAGGTGGTTGTTCTGGGGCATTTTTGGTCAACAGCTGGTTGTTCCGGGGCACTTTTGACCAGCAGCTGGTTGTTCCGACCCGCTGTAGGTCACCCGTGGCCCAAAGTGACCAACACCCTGCTGTTCTTGGTGTGTTTCTGACCAAGTGTCGTTTGTTTCTGCGTTGTTCTGCCCTGGGAGTACTCTCTGGCAGCAGTCTGGCCCCAAGGTGAAGTGGCACGCACCCGAACATGTCCAAAAATGTGTTTTTTGGCAATGTCGATGTGTGTGGGGGGCAGTGTTCTCCCGATGGCGAGTTTGTGGGCGAAAGTCGCCATTTGTAGTTTTCCCCTCGAAAACCCGATGGCGAGTTTCGCCATTTTTTTGGGAGGTGGATTTTTTCACAGATTTTAGACAGTTTTCCCACTCCTCGACCTGCACAACTTCCCAACAACGAGCGTCTCTGGGTTCGTGTCCCACTACGAACCGCGATTGACCCAAAGAGTCCAAGAGCGCGAAGGAGAAGGCCAGATGTTCGCTACCGTGGCCTCCGGCGGCTGGGGGGCTCCGCCCCCCAGACCCCCCTGGGATGTGCACCTGTCGAGTGTATGTCATGCATTCCCACTTGCCATGGTACATTTGGTGTACCATGGCAAGTGGGAAACGGCACAACACCAGGAGTGCGACATGGTCGTGAGTGAAGACGGATCCCTGCACAATGAAATCTGTCCGACTTCCTCGTTGTCCACTCTCACACCGCACACTGCAGAGCGTATCCATCAGAACGAATGGTGTTGCGGATATACTCGTGCATTGCGTGAGGCGCTCGCGCGCGAAGCGCGCGAGCAAATTTTTTTATCACCCTTTTTTCCGGATCAAAACTCGCCATCATATTTTTCCCGGAGTGGCGAATCGGGAGAACACTGGTGGGGGGTCCAGGAGCGTGTTTTTTTGAGCAGAATTGGCCAAAATAATTTCCGTCACACTTTTTTTGTGAGGGATGGCTGGAGGTAGGCCTCCTCTACTATGCAGACTCCCCCCCCCCCCCCCACACACACACACACACACCCTCAAGACTCTTGGAGCGGCCTGACTATTTAGTGTCTTTGTCGCAGCAAGGGGGCGATATATACCGCTTTTTTATTGATTTCACGTGTCAGTGTTTGACTTTTTCGCAACTTCATTTCTTCCTTTTCTCCCTCTCCAACCCCACCCGTGACACCACCAGGGTTTAGCTAGCCCTGGTCCGATTATCCCCGGTTCTTCGCTGAAGAGACGCGGCCGGGGGGAGGGGTACGAAGAGTACGCGTCGAAACCGGTGTCACGTCGTGTTGGGGAATCCTTCGGGAGTGCGATACTGAAGGGGAGGTGCTACTGCCCGTGCAGGGCGACACCGCCTTAAAACTTTATAACCACACACAAACCCTCTATTCCCCCAGGCCTGATGAGCAATCCCCCCTGCCTCATGTTGTGACTTCCTTTCTACCTTGCACAAAACATCCCATTTGCCCCTTTTCTTCCTTCGAAAGTGTTGTGACTACCCCCCCTTCCCCACCCCTCGGGAGTGCCACTCCTCTGGTGGTTAAAAGTGACCCGCCGTTGTGCCTTCGGCATCTGTTGCGTGTGCCGTCGTATGCTTCCTATGCACTAGTTATAGCTATCCGGGAGCGGCCTGCTGTCGCACCAGTGGGCTGCCCCACCTCTGCACCCTCGGTTTTTAAGATGTTCACCACAGCGGAGAATGATCCCCTTCTCTGTGGCGATCGAGCCAAGCTGGACGAGGTTCGCCTTCGGGCGAAGGTCATGTGGGCGGACAAAAGGTGCCTGCTCCTGAGACTCATCAGCAACCTGTTTCTTCCTTCAAGCCCTCAAGACTCTTGAAGCGGCCTGACTATTTAGTGTCTTCGTCGCAGCAAGGGGGCGATATATACCACCCTTTTTATTGATTTCACGTGTCAGTGTTTGACTTTTTCGCAACTTCATTTCTTCCTTTTCTCCCTCTCCAACCCCACCCGTGACACCACCAGGGTTTAGCTAGCCCTGGTCCGATTATCCCCGGTTCTTCGCTGAAGAGACGCGGCCGGGGGGAGGGGTACGAAGAGTACGCGTCGAAACCGGTGTCACGTCGTGTTGGGGAATCCTTCGGGAGTGCGATACTGAAGGGGAGGTGCTACTGCCCGTGCAGGGCGACACCGCCTTAAAACTTTATAACCACACACACACACACACTTTGCACTGAGACTCTGCACTCGCTACAACCAACACCCTACATCCCCCACCTCACCCTGCACGCCTTACACCCTCCCCAGGCCTGGCAGGGCACACGATGTAGCACGGCCCTGACGTGGCTGTAGACCGAGGCATTTTGAACTTCCATGGACCGCTACGACCGCCGCCTGCGTGGCCGCAGCCCACAGGCCCCGCCCCGCCGCCCCCCCGCACCCGACAGTCGCATGCAGCCTGCGCAGCCAGCCCCACCCACGCCTCAGAGCAGGGCCGCAGCTGCGCCACCCAGCCGCGGTTCCCCTCAGAGGCGCGGCACGACCCGGGCACCCTCACCCGGGTCTGAGGCTGCTCTGGAAGATGTGCTCCTCCGGCAGATCGAGGAGCTGTCGCAGCTCATCAGCACACGGGAGCACCGGCAGGGGCAGGCGGAGCAGCAGCAGCAGCTCCACAGCCAGCAGCACCGCGACCCCGACCCGCACCACCGCCGGAGGCGCAGCAGTGGCGTCAGGACGCGATCCACATCCCCTGTGTCTGCAGGGTCTTTTTCGTCAGGTGTGTCCTCCCGGGTCACGGCGCTGCCGGTGGCGCTGCGCGATGGGATGCCCCAGCCCGCCCCCCGCAGGGAGTCACCATCCGGCCGCGTCTACGCCTCTAAAGTTAAATCCGGCGTCCGCACCGCTGTCGAGGTCGCCGGCGGCCCCCCCTGGGGCCGCACCAGCTCTTCCCGCGGCGCCGTCTGCACCGCCAGTCGAGGCCTGCTCGTGGAGCACCCCGTGCCCCTCCGCCGCACCCCGCAGCCGACACCCCCCGTGCGGTACCTCCCGGTGTCGGCGCAGCCGCCGCCGGACCCCCTGGGGTCGCGGCGGCGCCCCTTCGTGCCGATGCCGCTGGAGGAGGCGCCGCTGCCGTCGCGGTCCCCATCCCCGCTGTCCCGCGACCCGCAGCCGGCATCGCCGGCGCGGGGTGCGGAGCTGGGGGGGTCCCGCCGGCAGCAGCAGCACATCCCGCAGGCCACGGAGGGACGGGCTGCTGCGCGGCAGAGGCGCAGCTCGCCACCGCCCTCCTCCCCGCGCACCATCGTGCTGCATGAGAAGGTCAGCATGGCGGAGCTGATGCGCGCTGCGGCGGAGGGGGGCGCCGGCGGCTCCGCCGCCGGGATCGACGCGGCCCCCGGGTCGCTGGACACCTCCGCCTTCCCCCAGCACCGCCGCGAGGGTGTTGCCGAGACGGATGACTACCTCAGGTCCCTCATGGCGCAGAGCAGGGGCATCAAGAAGGAGGTGGATAGGCTCCGCTCCCGCTCTGCGGATTCGGGGGGTGCGCTGCAGCAGCAGCAGCAGCATCTCAGGCGGGGCGGGGGGGCGCCCCTCGACCCGTTTGACTCCAGCCCCAGGCGGGGCGGAGCCCCGGCGGGGATGCGGCACCACGCGGCACCGTCATCTGTTGGGACATCGTGCCCGCCGTCGCCTTCGGTGTCTCCGCAGCATCAGCAGCAGCAGCAGCAGCACCATCAGGAGGAGGAATCCCAATCCGACCGCCCCGAGGTGACAGACGGGCTCCGCGAGTTTCTCGTGAAGAAGATCACCTCACGCATGCTTCCCATGGCAGGGCCTGCTGCTGGTGGTGGGTTTGGGGCGGGTGCCCCCCTCGCCAGCTCTCAGGTCGGGGGTGGTGGGGGTGGTGGTGGTGGTGGGGTGTACGCTGCGGAGCGGAGCATGGCTGTGACGCCTGCGGCGCAGAGGCGGGGTGTTGATGGGGAGACCTCGCTGGATGTGAGCAACAGCCCTGCGCCGCCGTCCGCCCCGTCGCCCAGCAAGCCGGGGCGGGAGGGCGGTGCCTCGGGCTTCGGGGCGTGCGACGCAACGGCAACGATGTCCGACGTGCCCTCCTGCGAGATTGCCCTCAGCCTCTCACCCGACGGCCACCAAGGCGATCACGGCGGGGATAGCTTCGAAGCAGAGTGGAGGAGGGGTGCGGGTGACGGGCCTGGTCCGGTGCAGCTCGACTTCACGGCGGGTGGTGGTGGTGGTGGTGGCGCGCAGCAGTCCGGGCACCACAGCCTTGAGGAGCTCCTGGCAGAGAGGCGCAGGTTGGAGGATGAGCAGCTGAGCAGGCAGGCGCAGATGGATGCGCTCGATAAGATCCTCAATAACATGCGTGGGTGAAACCAATGGGGTGGGTGGGGGGGTTCCTTTTTGTAGGGGCAAAGGGCGGGGGGAGGGGGGGGGGGGAAGGTGCTGAAAGAAGAGTGCATCCACCTTGGAACTGGGTCTGGGTGGTCCTTCCTGTGGGTGGGGTGGGTGGTGTGGTGTGGTGTGGACGGCGCTGAAGTAAGTTGAGTGGAAATCCATCATGCCCTGTGGCTTTCGCGCAAAATCACTCACTTGCATGCAAATAGATCAGGCAAATTGTTCTGGGAAAGGCATGCAATCCCATCTTGTGACATGTATGTCGCCATGCCGACCACCACGTAACTTCACCCACTTCAGCGTCGTGTCTATAAGGCTGACCCTCCCCCCCCCCTCCCCCGTCGCACCTCTGCGCTGTTCTCCTTTTTGGTTCCATTTGTTTCGAGAGTTGTGCTGCTCCACCGCAACACACACCCCAGAAATTTAGAGGATACAACCTCCCGAACTCCGGTCATACTTGACCCTTCAAATCAAGAGGAAGGGGGGAGAAGGGGAGAAGGGGGAGGGGGTGAGGCGATTCGCCGTGGTCTAGAATTGTAGCAGTGCTCCTGACAGATCACCTGCTCTCCCCACATGTGTGCTCAGCCCCCCACCCCCCCACCCCCCACACCCCACAACACCCCACATCACACTTTTCTGCTCCACGGAGCAAAGGCCTCCCCACGCACCCACTTGGGTTTCTTGATTTCGCCTTTGCTCGTTGTTGTGACAACGAGCCTGTTGGCCAAGAAGAGGCTGTGAACGTGTGTTGTGTTGTGCTGTGCCGTGCTGTCTGCATATATATTTTTTTTTGCCGCAGCGCATTAGATCAGTGGTTACTGCAGAGCAGGCAAAAATAGTCGAAAATGAAAAAATAGTCGAAAACAGGAAGCCGCGTGTCGGCTTCAGTGCCCCTACCGGCTGTGGCGCGGGATTGGTCGGAAAACCCAGAGCTAAGGCAGCCGGATCTTGTTGCGGGGGTGCGCCACCCACCCCACCCCACCTGAGCCTCTCCCCCACCCAGACCCGCGGGAGGACCATCGAAGCAGTGACATCTCCCCACTGGCTACGGCGATTCCTTTTGCGCTCGACTTCGCTACACCACCACCACCCCCCCCCCCCCCCCTCCGGTCTTCCTTCTGCTTCGATTTCAATACCCCGCCCCCTCCGGCTACTGACAGACAACTGCTATACACCCTCCCGTTGTGCATTGATCTGCCTTGTGCAACATATCTGGTGTAGTGACTACAAAAAGGGCTAACATTGCAAGAAGGTGCTGGGAGGCTTGCTTTTCCATTCACTCTCGACGATCAAACCCCCCCCCCCCTCCGGCTACACACAGAAAAAAGGGAGGGCGTTAAAAAAATGTCGAAGGGCGCGCCGCCGCTCTTCACTCTGGAGAATGCGGTCCGGGGCGCGCTCGTCGTTGCGGCCCTCCGCCGCCCCTCCGTGCCTCTGCTGGATACCGACCCTGCGATGACCGGCGACCTGTGGAAGGACCTCCTGCAGGTGCTGAAGGGCGCGCGCAACGGCATGTGGTACGGCGCGCGCATCCGGTTTGTCCACTCCGTGGTGATGGCACTCCTCTTCTCGAAGGACACCATGCAGCGCAACCTGGTTAAGATCCTGGCAAACTCGTGGACACACGCGAGGAACCTCGGCGGGTTTGCCTTCATCTTCAAGCTGCTGCTCGCAATCCTCCGCAGGTTCAGCGGGCAGCGCATGAACTGGCACAGCGCTGTGGCTGGCCTTATCGGCGGCAGCTTCGTGTGGTCCACCGATGACCCCATCGTCGTGCAGATCAACATGTATCTGATGAGCCGCATTCTCTTCGGGTCTGCTAAGATTGCCGCCGAGGCGTTGGACCACCACCCCAACGCTGAGCAGATTGCGCTCAACTACAAGGTGTTCGGGTCTGTGACATGGATGGTGGTGATGTACCTCTTCTACAACTACCCCCTGAAGCTGCAGAGGTCTCTCACAGCCTCGATGGAGGAAATCTACAAAAACTCCGACTCGATTGGGCCTGGGTCCATCCAGCCCTGATGTGGGGTCAGGGGGCGGATTGTGCAAAAGAGAAAACAAAAAAAAGCAAACAGCGGCAGCAGCGACAGCAACAAAAAAAATATACAATACATCGCAGGAATCTTGCAGCTGCGCTGCAAGGTTTTAGGCTGTATCCTCCCCTCCTCCTTGTTTTTACAAATTTCGAGCGACAGAAGTAGGGGGCTGGGGGTGGGGCGGGGCGGGCTGTGGCAGGGGGGGGGGGGGGGTGGGGTAGGTCTTTTCTGTCTATCTATTTGCCCCCCCCCCCCGCCCCCCCCCCCCCATGTTACTCTGGGAGTGACGTCTCAGTCGCGTCTGTTCAGAGAGTTCTGCTTGGATAGGTCAAACTCGAAGTGCTGTTGCTCGACTGAGGTGCTCGGTCGGCCTTCTCCTCCTACCAGGCTCTGAAGGAGAAGGGATGGGCACAGCGTTGGGTGTGGCGGGGCTGGCTGACGCATGTGTGTGGTGGGGGTGGGGGTGGGGTGAATTTTGGGCTCCAGGTGTTTGGAACCGTTCGTTTTGGCAAGGAGGGTTCTAGCTGACGCCAAAACAGCGCAAAAAAAAATGCCCAGAGCCGGCGCCACTGTGTGGCCACACAGCGCTACTTCACTCATGAAATGGCGGAATCCACTGTGCTGCCTGCTGAACAAAAATTCAGAAATGCCACACAACACACACACAAACTCACAGAATACACCAACGTCAGCACCTACCCCCACACACCCCACTCCACACCGCATGACGCAAATACTTTGCGATATATTTTTCTTTCAAGGCTGGTTGCCATCGTACGCCTTTTTTTTAGCCGTCGCCCAACCTTCTCTCTCTCTCCCCCCCCCCCCCCCTAGGCATACTTGTCCCCCCATATGGGGAACCCCCTAAATCTGGGGGAAATATGGGGGGTCGCAAAACCCCGCCCCCATATGGGGAAAAAGGCTGAAAATATGGGGAAAAACCGGTAAAATATGGGGGAATATGGGGGAAATATGGGGCCCATATGGGGGGATATGGGGGTATTCGTGCTGCAACGGGAGAACATCAAACCACTCATGCACACACACACACGAAGTGCGCGTCGAAACCGGCATCATGCCTTGTTGGGGATCCTCCAGGAGTCCGATCCTGGGGGGTGCGCGCTCGTTCAGGTGTGGCCAGGTCTGGCCCCCCCCTGGAAGATCCCCCAGGTGGGTCGCACCGACCTCCTGTTCCTCTCCTGCGCCGATACAGCGGCAGCGGAGGGCGAACGCTTCCCGGTTTGGCGGGGCACCGCAGTGACAGCGGCAGCGGTGGTGGACACATACGCACAGACACACAGAGCGCGTTCAGGGTTAACAGCTCCTCACAACACACACTCTTGTGTTTTTACGTCCTGTCTGGCACGTCACTCTCACACTCGCTGTCCTCCTCCTCTGGTGTGTTTGCGATTGCGAACTGCCCCCTGGGATCCTTATTAGATAAGAGAATTCACAAGCAGTGCATTCTGGGGTGTCAGGCGCTTCCGCCACTTTTGACCGCTCCGAGCGCCGAAAAGTCGGAGTCAACGCTCGTCACCAGGCAGTGCTTGACATGTTCAAGCTGCATCTGCCGGGTGGAATGAGACCTGTGAAGGCCAGTACAAGGACTGGCTGCAGGACGCAACTGTTCTGCCAGCAAAGACAGGACTACTGGACAGCATGCTCTGATGACCGCTACTCAGACTTGAAGAAAGTGGCGGTCGGCGCTCTCACAGCACCTTTTGTGGTCTGACTCGAGCACTTCAGCCGAGCGTTTCCTCTCCGCAGAAAGCGACGATGCGAGATGGCTCTGCAAGGTGCTAGACGTCTCCTGTCAGTCGCTGACTTCACACCCTGTGAAAAGCAGAACGAAGAGAACTGTTTGTTGACTGCTTCCACCTGAGGAACCCCTGGGTTTTCCCCCATATATCCCCCATATGGGGGAAATATGGGGGAACAGGACTTGAAAAACCCCCCATATTCCCCCCATATTTTCCCCATATTTTTGGCCTTCCCCATATGGGGGTACAAGTATGCCTAGGGGGGGCTAATTCAACCCAAAAAACGGGAGTAAACCCCACTTTTTCAGGGAGCACCCCTAAACATGAAATCAATGCTACAAACCGACCCAAACCAGTCCAGAAGCGTGTTTCTGGGGGGTTTTGGTGACCTGTGTGGCCCAGAGAGGCCCAGAAACGCGATTTTTTTCAGTTGGCACAGATGTGGTACCAGATGCGGTACCTGAATGGCCCGAGAAAAACAGCCGGCGGGCACTCCTTTCTGCAGGCACTGCGGCTTGACGTCATATGTCACCATTGCATCAATGTAGTCATGATTGAGCCACTTCGATAGTGTTCCGCCCCCTTCACAGTTTTTAAGATCGGCAAGGTGTGTTTATCGTCGTTGGCGTGCCACCGTACCTTTTTCACGTACCCCAATGCTGGCTGGCACGACATGAACTGCGCCAGCCACTCCGGTGCATCTCCCGGAGGAGGGAGACGAGCTTATCCTCGAGAAGGAAAACGTTCTCGATCCGAGTGGCGCTCAGCTCGCCAGCAGGTTCCTTGTCATTTGCCTTCAATTATTTGAGGGCGTAGCCGCCCCATTAGAATGGCAAGGGCCGCTCGTTGATTACTCCCAATGAGAGCAGGGCATCAAGTGCTCACTTTGAGGGATATCGAGGTCGCTGAGTTATTGCCACCTCTGAATGGCGTCGGAACGGACAAACCCTCTGAGCAGCGTCCTGCTTCCGCCCATAGTGCGTGCCCCATCTCCGGAACCTCAATCTACAAGGGATACCAACCTTCTCAGTGCAAATACGAGTGCACTTTGGCCTCTGCCCCCACCTCGCGGTGCTGCTTGTCGCCCCTCGGTACATGGTGCTGTTACATCGATCCGCGTCATCAAGTAGAGCTTGACCGATGAACCATTCGGTTGCTTCGACCACAGGTTTCGCTGTATGTTGCAAGCAGCCGCTGTAAACTGGCACAGCACCGGTACCACATCTGTGCCAAAAAATTGGAGACGCAAAAAATGAGCTTTCCGGGCCGAATTTGGGCCTATTTCGGGCAGATACCGGATTTCCGGGGTGATATGGGGTGTTTCTGGCCTTTTGGTGCCCTTGGGGGCCTCTCTGCGGCGAAGTTGAAAATTTGGGTTTACTCCCGGTTTTAGCCCCCCCTGCCCCCCCCCCCCCCCCCCCCCCCGTGTGCCAAAGTGTTACCCTCACTCTCGACAACTGGACCTCCCCACTCACCCATTTGGAGCGACGAGGCTCTTGTACGCATCGAAAGCACAACGGACAAAGGGCAGGGGGTTGAAGGGCACCATGCATTTTTGTCACGGTGCCACTTCTGCACAGAAGAACCGCCTGTATTGCCTGCAACCTCCGTTGTCAAACTGAGATACTCGCTTTTTGAACCTGCCCTCTGCCCTGTAGCTGCCCTCGCCACCAACGAGAGGGGCACGAAGCGCCCAAGCAGGGAGAAGGAGCGGGGGTGGAAGGGTGGGTGTGTGTGTGGTGGGGTGGAGACAAGGTCATGCGGATCCGGACTGCCGCTTCAGCCTGCTGTAGTTGTGTTTTCTTGGCCCAGCCGCCCGTGTCGATGCCTGGTGACCTCCGCCCCACACCCCCCCCCCCCCCGGTCCCGCGACTATATATAATTGCAGACACCTGGTTGTGTTTTAGTGATACTGTATTGCGGTCTAACCACCAAGCCACTGACAGACAACTGCTACACACCCTCCCGTTGTGCATTGATCTGCCTTGTACAACATATCTGGTGTAGTGACTACAAAAAGGACTAACATTGCGAGAAGGTGCTGGGAGATTTACTTTTCCATTCACTCTCGACGATCAAACCACCCCCCCCCCCCCCCCCCGGTCCCGCCGGTCGCTCTCCACAGGCAAGGTGTTGTGGCAGCGGTGTGGTTTACTGCCCGATGCAACATTCCTTTTGGCACACACAGCACTGACGCATTCTGTCACAGCGCAGGCAAGATGCGATCTCTGTATTCCTCTCTGTGGTGAAGGGCGCCCACGTTTGCAGGTCCGCATGGCAGCACCCCCGTGCCACCCACAGGTTTGTGCAGGCATGGTGTCGCACAGCCGTGCGGCACGGCTGCTGCAGGCAGCACACATACACACGCATGGGGGGTCCCGTGCCACAGGCGGTGCTGTGTCGCACCCAGCGGGCACAGGGGTGCAGCCGCAGCCAGGTGCAACACACACAGCCTTCCAGGTGTTGGAGCGGAGTGGCGAGTGTGTCTACGTCGGCATCACCAGACGGGAGGATCTCTCAAGGTACAGACATGACCTCCGCGCCAGAGGCATCCTCACGGAAGGCAGGTCACTGCAGGCCCTTCACGACGTGGCACCCGGCAGTGCACATGAGCTGCACCACTTGCGTTCTGCCCTCATCGCCAAACACAAGGCAGCAGGGTGCCGCCTGCTCAACAAGAGGCAGTACGCAAAGCCCAGCAGCGGGTCGACACATCTCGTCTATGAGGTGCTCAACAATGCAGGGGACAGAGTGTACGTTGGTGTGACCAACAATCTACGTACTACTAAAATCCAGAGATTGAAGTGCTTCAGTCCCGGGTATACAACACGCGTTGTGCGCGAGGTGCGACTGAACAGTGTGAGTGAGCTGCGTCGTTTCAAAACGTTGTTGCCTCACCATGGTGTTGACCTGCGTCCACAGAAGAGTGGGATGACGCACGTTGTGTACGAGGTGGTCGACAGTGCAGGGGACATCGTGTACGTTGGTGTGAGCAAGAAACCCCAGACCCAGCATCTCCGGAGATGCAACATCCTCACCGCAGGCAGGACGGTGCGTGTCATGCGTGAGGTGGTGCTGAAGACCCGCCGTGCGGTGGACCAGTTGCGTGCTGCCCTCATCACGAAGCATGAGGCAGCAGGGTGCCGCCTGCTCAACAAGATAAAACACGCAAAGCCCAGCAGTAGGTCAACTCACGTCGTGTACGAGGTGCTCAACAGTGAAGGGGAGACGGTGTACGTGAGTGTGGGCAAGAGGATCTTCTCCTCGTATCTCCGGCAACGCAACATCCTCACTCCAGGCGGGACGGTGCGTGTCATGCGTGAGGTGGTGTTGACGACCCGGCGTGCGGTGTATCGCTTGCGTGCTGCCCTCATCGCCAAACACAAGGCAGCAGGGTGCCGCCTGCTCAACAAGATGAGCCACGCAAAGCCCAGCAGTGGGTCGACACATGTCGTGTATGAGGTGCTCAACAGTGAGGGAGACTCCGTGTACGTTGGAGTCAGCGTGGCCATCGACACCCGGTATCTCCGGCAACGCAACATCCTCACCGCAGGCGGGACGGTGCGTGTCATGCGTGAGGTGGTGCTGAAGACCCGCCGTGCGGTGAACCAGTTCCGTGCTGCCCTCATCGCCAAACACACAGCAGCAGGGTGCCGCCTGCTCAACAAGAGGCAGTACACACAGCCTAGCAGCGGGTCGACACACATCGTTTATGAGGTGCTCAACAGTGCAGGGGGTAGAGTGCATATCGGTGTGCGGCGCAAGATGCGTCCGGTTGAGATTCGGAAGTTGAAGTGCTTCAGTCCCGGGTGCACACCACGCATTGTGCATGAAGTGCGACTGAACAATGCAAGTGAGATCCGTTGTTTCAGAGCATCGTTGCCTTGTCCTGACGGAGGCTTGCGGCCACGAAAGAGCGGGATGGCACACGTTGTGTATGTGGTGCTCAGCAGTGAAGGGGACACAGTGTACGTTGGCGTGAGTAAGAAGATTACTACTTGGGATCTCCGGCAACGAAACATCCTCACCGCAGGCGGGACGGTGCGTGTCATGTGTGAGGTGGTGCTGAAGACCCGCCGTGCGGTGAACCAGTTCCGTGCTGCCCTCATCACTCAATACAAGGCGGCAGGGTGCCGCCTGCTCAACAAACATGTGGATCGGAGTGTGCCGACAGCACACACCCTACACAAGGCATACGAGGTGGTGGACAAGGAAGGCAGATGTGTGTCCGTCGGTGTTGTCGTCCGCCTCAAGCAACGAGCATACGAGCTGCGCAAGGCAGGTGTGCTGCGGGCAGGGCGGCAGCTGCGCGTGCTCTGCACCATGCGTGTGCACAGCAGGGCTGAGCTCAACAGGCTGCGTGCCGCACTGGTGGCCTCCAGCGAGGCGGCGGGCAGTGAGCTGCAGAATGTGCGAGGGCGTGCACGCCAGGACATGTCGCATGCGGTGTGCGAGGTGGTGGACCGTCAGGGGCGCAGGGTGTACGTCGGGATCGCCAAGTCTCTGAAGTCGGCACGCCACCACCTGAAGGCGAAGGGTGTGCTCCGTACCGGATATGTGCTGCGTGTGGTGCGGCATGAGGTGATTCGTGACAGGCGCGCAGAGCAGCGTGTGCGCACGGCGCTGATCGAGGAGAGCGAGGCTGCAGGGTGTGTGCTGCTGAACAAGCGACGCGAGTCTCTGAAGGCACGACTGGAACGTGACGGCCACACACACGCCGTGTACGAGGTGGTTCATGAGCACACAGGCAGCCGTGTGTACGTGGGTGTGGCGAAGGAGCTGTCCTCAGTGAGAGGCAACCTGAAACAGCGTGGGGTGCTGCAGGAGGGACGGTGTCTGCGTGTGGTCCAGAGTGTGCTGATGCAGGACAGGCACGAGGTGGCACAGTTGCGCTCGGTACTGATTCAGCAGAGCGAGGCTGCAGGGTGTGTGCTTCTCAACAAGCGGCGCGAGTTTCTGAAGGCACAACTGGAACGTGACGGCCACACACACGCTGTGTACGAGGTGGTTGACGAGACCACCGACAATCGTGTGTACATCGGTGTGTCGAAGGACCCACGTGGGGTCCGGCACGAACTCCGACGGCGTGGGGTGCTGCAGGAGGGATGGTGCCTGCGTGTGGTGCGTGGTGTGCGTCTGGGCAGTCGGGCAGAGCTGAATGCGTTGCGGAGACAGCTGGTCGCAGAGGGTGTGCGTGACGGACAGCAGCTGCTGAACGTGTGTGGTCACAACCTCGTCGGGTCGGCACATGCTGCGGTGCTGCGTGCCCGCCTTGCTGCGGCAGCACCGCGGCAGCTGCGCGTGTGGGCTGCAGACAACGAGAAGGCACGGCGTGCGTTCGAGCGGCGCCACGGATCTGTGCTGCGCAAGCAGCGGCAGGGCGGTGTGCCACAGCCACAAGACAGCGGTGTGGTGTACGCGCTTGTCAGCAAGGGTGGGTCTGTGCTGTATGTGGGGCACACACGGCACACGTGCTTGCGGCGTGCAGGCGGTCACTTCGCACTGGCGGTACATAAGCTGCGTGGAGAGGGAAGGCTGAGCCGCGTGCAGCTTGCGCAGGTGGAGCACGGGCAGCCACTGCACGCGGTGCCTGTGGAGCGGGCTGCTGGGGTGGCGGGCCGCCGCCGTGAGAAGCACTACATCCGTGTGTTGGAACCGCCGCTCAACACGTACTCCACGACGCCTGCCCATCGGATGCTGGCAGGCACGCCTGCGGGCAACGACCGCATGTGGCGGTGCCTGTCTGCGTGACCTGTCACTGTGGTGCACGGTGCATGGCACGGGGTGCTTGCCGGTGCATGCAGTGTTGCCACTTCATGAACGTTGCTTGCTGGAGTGTGCCTGTGTCCCGTGTGTGCACTCGTGTTGCACATCAAATGTATTGTACTGTTTGTAAGTGTTGCTGAGTTCGTGAAATTGCAGCCCCACCCCACTACCCACACAGCCGTGAGGCATTGCCACACTTCCCCTGCGTGCCTCCAGTTCGTGCAGCTTCCCCACCCCACACTTGCTAAGGTTGAGCACTTGTAGTGCTGTGAGGGCACTGCTTTGTTCTTTCTCTGGTCTGTGCTGACACCCTGGCAACTGAACCAACACGGCTCATATCATAGCTCCACTTCACACTCTCGGTTGATGACTCGAATAGTCCTGAGGAAGGAGAGAGCGAGGCAGGTCACTTCAACACAACACCGTCTTCGGCAGGTCCTTATCCGTGGTGTGTGGTGTTCCTTGTGTTGCTGCACGCAGCATACGAGATGCAGGGGACGGGCAGGCTGGCAGGCGCGTGTGAGGCAAGCCCGTACATGCAGGAGGTGCTGTCTGCTGCTGGGGGCTGCACGCGTCTGGAGCTGCTGAGCCCTGGGGTGTACGTGGGGGTGGCGGTGGACGGGGAGTGCTGCTACGGGGAGGCGTCCGGGTGGCACACCTTCCCTGCAGGCACGGTGCTGCAGTTCACGGTGCAGCACGGCAGGTGGCTGGGCGCGTGGGGCAGCACCACGGGGCTGACGGCGTACCGGAAGGAGGCGCCCTTCCCCACACACCAGGTCGGGGAGGAGCTGGCGGTGCACATCCCCACGGCAGACCTCGGGTTCATCGACCGGGTGCTGTGCAGGTTCCCGCGGCCGTGCCGCTGGGGTGCGGTGGCGGCCGAGGCGGGGCTGTGGCAGCCGCACCCGAACTGCGACGTGTTTGCGATGCAGGAGCACGACATGGGGCGGCTGGGGCGGATCCGCGGTGCGCTGGACGCCCTCGCGTGCAGGACGGGGGAGCGGGTGATCCCGAAGTACCAGCATGTGATCGACCCGAACCTGTGTGTGCGGCAGGGGCGGTGGGTTGCGTCGGAGTGGGACGTGTCGGAGGAGGGGGTGGCGCGGATCGTGGGGCGCGGGGGGGGAGGTGCGGAGCACGCGCACGTGCACTCGCAGCTGGTGGACGAGGTGTTCACCCCCCTGCTGCAGGCGGCGCTGCCCGTGCTGGGGCTGCACCTGCAGCGCCCCGCCCTGCACCTTGCGGGGCGGCGGCTGCAGGCGGTGCCCAAGGCACAGCGCATCCTGGTCCCGCCGCGCGGGGTGCGGGTGGAGGGGGAGGCGTCCGGAGAGGGCGGGCAGTACGAGGGGATCTGGCACCAGGCAAGGCGGCGGTGCTGGGTATGGTGGACAGCCCGGCGACGTTCCGGTCACATGTGAAGGGTTCGGTACCAAAGCCAGGTCCTGTGTCGCGCCTACCCGCGAGGATGGTGAGCCAGTGTACGGAGGGCGGAGTGTTGGTGACGAAGAGGCGGACGAGCCCGATGCACGGGGCAGTGCGGGCTTTTTTCGTGGGGAAGTCGGTGCCGGGGGTGAATCGTCTCGTACTGGATTGCAGGCCGGTGAACGAGGCGATGGACGAGCCACACAAGTTCTCCTTGCCATCTCCCGCAGAGCTAACGGAGTTGATGTTGGGCGGTAGCGCTACGCACACGGTGAAGGTAGACTTCCGGGGGTTTTTCTGGCAGTTCGTGCTGCACCCCGAGATCAGGTCGTTTTTCTGCGTCAGACAGGGGGGCCGCGTCTACGAGACGGCCCGCCTCCCGATGGGCTGGTCGTGGGCATCCGTGGTGGCGCAGACGACTAGCGAGATCTTGCTGGGGGGTCTACTGGGGTCTGACGGGGCCGCATGGCTAGACGATATTGTCGTGGTGGGCGCATCCGAGGCGGAGGCGCGGGAGAGGTGTGATTGGCTGATGGAGCGGATCCGACAGGCGGGCGTGCAGGTGAACGAGGGGAAGTGTGTGCTGACCCCCTCGACAACCATCACCTACGCAGGTGTCGAGTGGGATCTGCAGGGGAAACGTCTGCGACTGCCGACAGAGTGGAGGAGGAAGGCGGCAGCTTTGGTCGATGTGTGCGTGTCGGCCGAGAGTGTCCTCCTGCGGACAGCGTGGCGCGCAGTGGGTTCCTTGGTGTGGGTGCTGCACGCGACCCAAGGGAGGTTGTGCGGCTTCGGGGACCTGCTCGCGTGGCTGTCGCTGATGGGGAGGGAGGTGTCGCAGGACCGGGTGGGCTGGGAGTCGATGGTGACCCTCTCGGCTGGGGCGAGACCGGACCTGTCCGATTTTCGGTCCACCCACCTCCTGGTCGACGACTGGCTTCTCCCGAGGCGGCGAGTGGGGGCCGCATCACTGTTCGACGCAGTGGTGTACACCGACGCGTCGCTGGAGGGCTGGGGGATCGTGGTTGTGCGGGCGGGCAGTCGTACGGCCTCCCGCAGGTGGGGTGTGTGGCGCCGCGCGGAGGACATCTTCATGCTGGAGGTGCGTGCTGCGGCGTGGGGCCTCCGGGATGCTATACTCGGAGGGGCGCGGAGCGTGCTGTTGTTCGGGGACAACGCCGCAGCGGTGGCTTGCTTCGCAAAGGGCCACTGTGCGCTTCGGGTGGGGAACGACGTCCTGTCCGACGTTTTCGAGACAGTCGACGCCACGGGTGGGGCGCTGCTGTCCAGGTGGATCAGCACCGCGGTGATGCCGGCGGACGAGCTGTCGCGGCGAGCGTCGTGCGGCTCCGATTGCGTGCCCGCAGAGGAGATGCTCGTGGGTGTGAGGAGCACCCGGGCCGGTTTCAACATTGTGTAGAAAAGGATGATTACACAGGCGGGGGGTGGATAGCGGGGCTCTCACTCGCCCCCCCCCCCCTCCACCATCTTCACCGCGCCGCGCTCTTAGCGGCGGCGCCTTAACATAGATACGTTGATGTCTTTGATGTCCCTGTCTGGTTTTTTCGTTTCTGGGGTATCTGCGCTTACGTGGTACGGCCGCGACACCCTCTTCGTCTAGAGTGAGTCCGCGACTTGTAGTACAGAGCCGGCTCCCCCCCCCCCCCCCCACTTCCCAAGTTTGGCGTTTCGCTGTTAATTGAGGCCCCGTTTCGGTGGCTTCCTCTTCTTGCCTGCAGTCTTCTGATTAGGAATCCCCCCACCTCCATCCCCCCCTACACCCCACCCCCACCCCCCCACAAAAATATACTCTGGGAGTGGCGTCTCACTCGCGTCTGTTCAGAGAGTTCTGCTTGGATAGTTCAAACTCGAAGTGCTGTTGCTCGACTCCGACCGAGGTGCTCGGTCGGCCTTCTCCTCCTAACAGGCTCTGAAGGAGAAGGGATGGGCACAGCGTTGGGTGTGGCGGGGCTGGCTGACGCATGTGGATGGGTGGGGTGGGCGAGTTTTCGGCCCCAGGTGTTTGGAACCGTTCGTTTTGGCAGGGGAGAGGGTTCTAGCTGACGCCAAAACAGCGCAAAAATATATACCCAGAGCCGGCGCCACTGTGTGGTGGCGACGCAGCGCCACCTCTCACTCATGAAATGGCAGAATCCACTGTGCACAGCAACTGCCTTGCGGAACAAAATGGAAAAATTACCACGCAGCACACACAAACTCATTGATACACTCTCAGAATACACCAACGTCAGCACCGACCCCCGCACACCCCCCCCCACCCACTCACACTCCACACCGCATGCCGCAAGTATTTTTTTGCGACATTTTTTTTTCTTCCAAGGCTGGTTGCCATCTTTAGCCGTCGCCCAGACCTTATCTCCCCCCACCCCCCCACCCCTTGTGTGCCAAAAAGCCTGTGGCAGTTGTGCTACATATTTTGTGCAGGTTTCCTGCCGTTCTCACTATTCTGCGGACAATTTGGAGCGACGGGCCTCTTGTATTCGCCGAAAGCACAACGGACAAAGGTGGGGGGGTTGAAGGCCGCCCTGCATTCTCATAGAAGGACCGTCTGCATTGCATGCAATCTCCGTTGTCAAAATTGAGGCATTTGGTTTTTCGACCCGCCCTCTGCCCTGTAGCTGCCCTGCCGTCAACGAGAGGGGCACGGAGCGCCCAAACAGGGAGAAGGAGCGGGGGTGGAAGGGTGGGGGTGGGTGGGGTGTGTGTATGGTGGGGTGGATACAAGGCCATGCGGATCCGGACTGCCGTTTCAGCCTGCTGTATTGTTGTTTTCTTGGCCCAGCCGCCCGTGTCGATGCCTGGTGATCTCCGCCCCACACCCACACCCACCCCCCCGGTCCCGCCAGTGGTGTGCCTTACTTTGCTCCAGCAGCACCCCTTTTGACACACACAGCACTGACGCATTCTGTCACGGCACAGGCAAGATTGTTGTGTGCCATCTCTGGATTCCTCTCTGTGGCGAAGGGTGAAGGGGGGTCGGCTGTGTGACTCGACTGTACTGCAGCCGACACAGGTTGAATAGCAAGGCGGGATGCCCACACGTGGCGGCTTTGTGTTGCAGCACCCCGTGCCACCCACAGGTTTGTACAGGCATGGTGTCGCACAGCCGTGCGGCACGGCTGCTGCAGGCAGCACACATACACACGCATGGGGGGTCCCGTGCCACAGGCGGTGCTGTGTCGCACCCAGCGGGCACAGTGGTGCAGCCGCAGCCAGGTGCAACACACACAGCCTTCCATGTGTTGGAGCGTAGTGGCGAGTGTGTCTACGTCGGCATCACCAGACGGGAGGATCTCTCAAGGTACAAATATTACCTCCGTGCCAGTGGCATCCTCACGGAAGGCAGGTCACTGCGGGCCCTTCACGATGTGGCACCCAGCAGCACACGTGATTTGCACCACTTGCGTGCTGCCCTCATCGCCGAACACAAGGCAGCAGGGTGCCGCCTGCTCAACAAGAAGCTGTACGCAAAGCCCAGCAGCGGGTCGACACACTTCGTTTATGAGGTGCTCAACAGGGCGGGGGACAGAGTGCATATCGGTGTGACCAAGAGCCTTTGTACTTCTAACTTTCAGATGTTGAGGTGTTTCTGCCCCGGGTGCACACCCCGCATTGTGCGTGAAGTGCGACTGAACAGTGCAAGTGAGCTCCGTCGTTTCAAGGCGTCATTGCCTCACCATTGCGTCGACCTGCGGCCACAGAAGAGTGGGATGACGCACGTTGTGTATGAGGTGCTCAGCAGTGCAGGGGACACAGTGTACGTTGGTGTGAGCAAGAAAATCCAGACCCAGTATCTCCGGCAACGCAACATCCTCACCGCAGGCAGGACGGTGCGTGTCATGCGTGAGGTGGTGCTGAAGACCCACCGTGCGGTATATCACTTGCGTGCTGCCCTCATCGCCAAACACAAGGCAGCAGGGTGCCGCCTGCTCAACAAGAAGCAGTACATTCGGCCCAGCAGTGGGTCGACACATGTCGTGTTCGAGGTGGTCAATAGTGAGGGGGGCACCGTGTACGTTGGTGTGACCATGGCCATCGAAACCCGGCATCTCCGGCAACATGGCATCCTCACCGCAGGCGGGACGGTGCGTGTCATGCGTGAGGTGGTGCTGAAGACCCGCCGTGCAGTGAACCACTTGCGTGCTGCCCTCATCGCTAAACACACAGCAGCAGGGTGCCGCCTGCTCAACAAGCTGAAGTACGCAAAGCCCAGCAGTGGGTCGACACACCTCGTTTATGAGGTGCTCAACAGTGAAGGGGACAGAGTGCATATCGGTGTGTGTACCAATATTCGTCGCGATGACATTCGAAAGTTGAAGTGCTTCAGTCTCGGGTGCACAATACGCATTGTGCGCGAAGTGCGACTGAAGAGTGCAAGTGAGCTGCATCATTTCAAAGCGTCGTTGTCTCGTCCCGACGTAGGCTTGCGGCCACAGAAGAGTGGGATGACGCACGTTGTGCACGAGGTGCTCAGCAGTGCAGGGGACACAGTGTACGTTGGTGTGAGCAAGAAAATCCATACCCAGTATCTCCGGCAACGCAACATCCTCACTCCAGGCAGGACGGTGCGTGTCATGCGTGAGGTGGTGCTGAAGAACCACCGCGAGGTGAGCCAGTTCCGTGCTGCCCTCATCGCCAAACACACAGCAGCAGGGTGCCGCCTGCTCAACAAGGTGAAGGACGTGGGTCATGCGGATCGCAAGATGCCGACAGCACACACCCTGCACAAGGCATACGAGGTGGTGGACAAGGAAGGCAGATGTGTGTCCGTCGGTGTTGTCGTCCGCCTCAAGCAACGAGCATACGAGCTGCGCAAGGCAGGTGTGCTGCGGGCAGGGCGGCAGTTGCGCGTGCTGTGCACCATGCGTGTGCACAGCAGGGCTGAGCTCAACAGGCTGCGTGCCGCACTGGTGGCCTCCAGCGAGGCGTCGGGCAGTGAGCTGCAGAATGTGCGAGGGCGTGCACGCCAGGACATGTCGCATGCGGTGTGCGAGGTGGTGGACCGTCAGGGGCGCAGGGTGTACGTCGGGATCGCCAAGTCTCTGAAGTCGGCACGCCACCACCTGAAGGCGAAGGGTGTGCTCCGTACCGGATATGTGCTGCGTGTGGTGCGGCATGAGGTGATTCGTGACAGGCGCGCAGAGCAGCGTGTGCGCACGGCGCTGATCGAGGAGAGCGAGGCTGCAGGGTGTGTGCTGCTGAACAAGCGACGCGAGTCTCTGAAGGCACGACTGGAACGTGACGGCCACACACACGCCGTGTACGAGGTGGTGGATGAACACACAGGCAGCCGTGTGTACGTGGGTGTGGCGAAGGAGCTGTCCTCAGTGAGAGGCAACCTGAAGCGGCGTAGGGTGCTGCAGGAGGGACGGTGTCTGCGTGTGGTCCACAGTGTGCTGATGCAGGACAGGCACGAGGTGGCACAGTTGCGCTCGGTACTGATTCAGCAGAGCGAGGCTGCAGGGTGTGTGCTGCTGAACAAGCGGCGCGAGTCTCTGAAGGCACAACTGGAACGTGACGGCCACACACACGCCGTGTACGAGGTGGTGGATGAACACACAGGCAGCCGTGTGTACGTGGGTGTGGCGAAGGAGCTGTCCTCAGTGAGAGGCAACCTGAAGCGGCGTAGGGTGCTGCAGGAGGGACGGTGTCTGCGTGTGGTCCACAGTGTGCTGATGCAGGACAGGCACGAGGTGGCACAGTTGCGCTCGGTACTGATTCAGCAGAGCGAGGCTGCAGGGTGTGTGCTGCTGAACAAGCGGCGCGAGTCTCTGAAGGCACAACTGGAACGTGACGGCCACACCCACGCTGTGTACGAGGTGGTTGACGAGACCACGGACAATCGTGTGTACATCGGTGTGGCAAAGGACCCACGTGGGGTCCGGAACGAACTCCGACGGCGTGGGGTGCTGCAGGAGGGACGGTGCCTGCGTGTGGTGCGTGGTGTGCGTCTGGGCGGTCGGGCGGAGCTGGATGCGTTGCGGAAACAGCTGGTCGCAGAGGGTGCGCGTGACGGACAGCAGCTGCTGAACGTGTGTGGTCACAACCTCGTCGGGTCGGCACATGCTGCGGTGCTGCGTGCCCGCCTTGCTGCGGCAGCACCGCGGCAGCTGCGCGTGTGGGCTGCAGACAACGAGAAGGCACGGCGTGCGTTCGAGCGGCGCCACGGATCTGTGCTGCGCAAGCAGCGGCAGGGCGGTGTGCCACAGCCACAAGACAGCGGTGTGGTGTACGCGCTTGTCAGCAAGGGTGGGTCTGTGCTGTATGTGGGGCAGACACAGCACACGTGCTTGCGGCGTGCAGGTCATCACTTCGCACTTGCGGTACATCAGCTGCGTGGAGAGGGACGGCTGAGCCGCGTGCAGCTTGCACAGGTGGAGCACGGGCAGCCACTGCACGCGGTGCCTGTGGAGCGGGCTGCTGGGGTGGCGGGCCGCCGCCGTGAGAAGCACTACATCCGTGTGTTGGAACCGCCGCTCAACACGTACTCCACGACGCCTGCCCATCGGATGCTGGCAGGCACGCCTGCGGGCAACGACCGCATGTGGCGGTGCCTGTCTGCGTGACCTGTAACTGTGGTGCATGGCACGTGGTGCTTGCCGGTGCATGCAGTGTTGCCACTCCTCCATGCCTGCTGCTTGCTTGGCGTGTAGCTGTGTCCCGTGTGCGCGTATAGGATTTGCACGTCCGATGTATTGTACTGTTGTAAGTGTTGCTGAGTTCGCGATATTGCAGCCCCACCCCACACCCAGAATCCTTGTGCTTCCTTTTACTTCTATACCACACACAGCCATGAGGCATTGCCAGACACACACTTCCGCCACCTCACACTTGCTGAAGGTTGAGTCCTCGCAGTCCTGCTGAGGGCACACTGCTTTGTTCTTTCTCTGGTCTGTGCTGACGCCCTGGCAACTGAACCAACACAGCTGTGGCACCATATCATAGCTCCACTTCACACTCTGGGTTGATGACTGGAGTAGTCCTGAGGAAAGAGAGAGCGAGGCAGGTCACTGCAACACAACACCATCTTCGGCAGGTCCTTTTCCGTGGTGTGTGGTGTTCCTTGTGTTCTTGCACGCAGCATACGAGATGCAGGGGACGGGAGGATGGAGGCCGCGTGAGGCAAGCCCGTACATGCAGGAGGTGCTGTCTGCTGCTGGGGGCTGCACGCGTCTGGAGCTGCTGAGCCCTGGGGTGTACGTGGGGATGGCGGTGGACGGGGAGTGCTGCTACGGGGAGGCGTCCGGGAGGCACACCTTCCCTGCAGGCACGGTGCTGCAGTTCACGGTGCAGCACGGCAGGTGGCTGGCCGCGTGGGGCAGCACCACGGGGCTGACGGCGTACCGGAAGGAGGCGCCCTTCTCCACACACCAGGTCGGGGAGGAGCTGGCGGTGCACATCCCCACGGCAGACCTCGGGTTCATCGACCGGGTGCTGTGCAGGTTCCCGCGGCCGTGCCGCTGGGGTGCGGTGGCGGCCGAGGCGGGGCTGTGGCAGCCGCACCCGAACTGCGACGTGTTTGCGATGGAGGAGCACGACATGGGGCGGCTGGGGCGGATCCGCGGTGCGCTGGACGCCCTCGCGTGCAGGACGGGGGAGCGGGTGATCCCGAAGTACCAGCATGTGATCGACCCGAAACTGTGTGTGCGGCAGGGGCGGTGGGTTGCGTCGGAGTGGGACGTGTCGGAGGAGGGGGTGGCGCGGATCGTGGGGCGCGGGGGGGGAGGTGCGGAGCACGCGCACGTGCACTCGCAGCTGGTGGACGAGGTGTTCACCCCCCTGCTGCAGGCGGCGCTGCCCGTGCTGGGGCTGCACCTGCAGCGCCCCGCCCTGCACCTTGCGGGGCGGCGGCTGCAGGCGGTGCCCAAGGCACAGCGCATCCTGGTCCCGCCGCGCGGGGTGCGGGTGGAGGGGGAGGCGTCCGGAGAGGGCGGGCAGTACGAGGGGATCTGGCACAGCGACGGGGACGTGGAGGACATTGTGGCGGTGGTGCTGTACTACTACAACGTGGATGCGGGGCTGGAGGGGGGCGCGATGGAGTTTGCGTCCAGGGATGTGCACGCGGTGCTGGGGAGCGGCGACTGCTCGAACAACTGCGACCAGTTCACCCAGCCGTACCTGCGCGACGAGAAGGGCAACGACCTGCCCGTCTTCAGCGTCCCGGTGTCGACGGGGACGATGCTTGTCTTCTCCAACTACCAGGTGGTGCACCGTGTGCTGCGCATCCTGAACAAGCGCGACACGGAGGCGTCGCGCGACTTTGCGGCGCTCTTCATTGTCGACCCCGACTCCCCGCTGCCGAGCGCAGCCGAGCACCTGCCGTCCGCCGAGAGGCGTGCAGAGACGGACGCGGAGCGCGAGCAGGCACGCCTGACGAAGCTGCGCGCACAGCTGTGCCCGCGCGGCTCCTTCGGGTCCGGGGACTCGGTGTGTGCGACAGGCAACGGCTGCTTCACCATGATGTCCTGGCTGGACAAGCATCTCGACGAGCGCTGTGCACCCCCCTTCGACGGACCGGAGGGGCTGCGTGCCTACGAGCGCATGGCACGCACGCCGCAGCAGGTCAACAGGGGTGCCAGCGAGATGCTGTCCCGTGAGGACACCGGGGGTGGCACGGACGATACGGATGAGTGACAGATGAGTGACTGCGTTGCTCGACGTGAGGCAGTCCTGACGGTGCTGACGGAATGTCAGTGATGGGCGCCTTGGCACCCGAGTTAGCAGAGTCTGCATGGTGACAGATGAGTGACTGCGTTCCTGGACGTGAGGCGGTCCTGATGACACCCGAGTCAGCAGAGTCTGCATGCGTGGGTGTGGCCCTTCTTCCACCGACCGGTGCAGCGCCCCCCACACCACACCACAACCATGCCACACCCCCACCCTTTCCCGCACTTTCCCATCCCCTCCCTATCACCGACGACACGCATGCGTAGCGACCACCAGCCAGCCTGCCTTCCTAGCCAACATAGCAGGCCGCGAAGTCGTTGCGTGAGGTGGGAATCACATGTGGCGTGTGGGTACCACGTACGTACACACCTGCAGCAGTGCTCTGCCAGGAGCTGGGCTTGCCTGGGTGTGCGCCTGTGTGGCTTAGGCAGAAGGACCCCACCCCTCCACCCCTCACCCTCCACTCCCACCCGCCCCCCTTTTGAGAGGGGCAGTGCTGTGATGAGGTGAGACATGGCGTTCAGAGCGCTGACATGGCTTTGTGGGATACCATTGCCGGGATGAAATCAACTGGTGTTGGTTGCAGACTTCAAATCTGTAGGCGGGGTGACCCGCAGCGGTTCAATTCCGCCTTCCCGGTGCCTTTTTGTGGGCGATAGCCCGGCGCCTGCAGGGGGTACCTTTTCAATTTTTTTTCTGGGGATGTCCCTATTTTGCATGTTTGAGCCCGTTGTCGATGGAATTTCAGTGTTTTGAGCTTGTTTTCGCGTCGCAAATGCGTCATAAAATGCGTCCGGAATTCTATTTCCTACACCCGGACGAAGGCTTGCAGGGTGGAGACAGTTTGAAGATGAAGCCGGGATGTGGGCAGTACAGCAGCTCAAACAGCAATCACGGGTGGGAACTGACACGCCACAGCCAGCACCCCACCCACACCACTTGCAGGTTGCAGAAGCTACAGACACAGAGACAAGACACAAGACACAGCACCAAGCAGTGGGTGGAAGGATGCGTGGGTGCACAGCAGCGCTGCTGCTGATGGCGGTGGTGTCGTGTGCAGACGCGCACTACTCGCGGTCGCGGTACGGGAGCCGCGGGTCGTACTACCGCAAGAAGTACGGGGGGAGCAGGTACGGCAGCAAGTACGGCGGTAGGTACGGTGGCGGCAAGTACGGGGGTGGCTACGGTGGTGGTGGTAAGTACGGCGGTGGTTATGGCGGCGGCTACGGTGGCAGCAAGTACGGGGGCAAGTATGGCGGTGGGTACGGGGGTGGGTACGTCCCCGCGCCTGGCCCGCTGCCTGAGGAGGGGGAGTGCGTGGAGGCGTGGGTGCGCGGGGAGAAGGCGCACTGCTTCCGCGGGATGCGGAACTGCGAGCGACCTGCCGTGGGGGGCGGGGCCGTGGTCGGGTGGTCCAACTCCGTGTCGAAGGGGACGGAGGTGCTCGACATGTGGGGCAACGCGAAGCACTGCAGCGGGAGCGGGTGGAAGACCGGGGAGGTGGAGCTTGTGGTGGACAGGGCCACGGTGGACCTGACGATCGACATCGCTTCTGGGTGGGAGATGGAGGAGGCGGCAATGTGGATCGGCCGCAGCAAGCTGCCGCAGCGGTCGTACGGGCGGTACACGGCGAAGCCGGAGCACTTCCCGTACAAGACGGCGGTGGAGGGGCTGCACAAGTTCAAGTTCCGCGGGTCTGCCCCGTCGTGCCTCTACTTCGCCCTCCACGTGAAGGTGTGTCGCGTGCGCACCACCCCGACCCCGACGGCGGTGCCGGCACCCCCGCGCACCCCCACACCTCCGGTGCGCACCCCGACGCCGCCGACGATGCCGCCTTCGCCTCCGACCCCTCCCACCCCGCCGACACCGCCGATGACGGCTGTGCCGGCAAGGACCCCGAGCCCCGCGGGTGGTGTGCCGCCGCCGCCGACTCCGCCCACACCTCCGACACCCCCCACGCCTGGCCGCACCCCCAGCCCTGAGGGCGGTGTGCCGCCGCCGCCGACGCCACCCACCCCGCCGACACCGCCGACGCCTGGCCGCACCCCCAGCCCCGAGGGCGGTGTGCCGCCGCCGTCGCCACCCACACCCCCGACACCGCCGACACCCGGGATGACGACGAGCCCCGAGGGCGGTGTGCCGCCACCGACACCACCCACACCGCCGACACCCGGCAGCACCCCTGCACCGACATGTGTGGAGGAGGAGATCGACGTCGGTGTGATTGAGCCGGAGCCCGAGGGCGGGGAGGGCGGTGGGGGCGAGACGACGCTTGTCGACTGGGGTGCCGGGGAGGCTGTCGAGGAGGGGATGGGCGGGTGGCCGCTGGGGGAGGGGCAGGAGACGTCGGTGACAAACCTGCCGGGTGTGCTGCAGCGCCCGAAGACGAAGGCCTTCTTCCCCACGGACGGGGAGGCGATCGAGGGGGGGAGCAAGCTGCGTGTGGAGTGCCCGGAGAGCTGCACGGGGGCGCCGTGCGAGGTGGTGGTGGCGACGTACCACTGCCCCCCGTGCTCGTCTGCGACAAACGGGCAGCTGCCGACGCTGCTGCCTGCGGCGGGGTGGAGCGCCGGGGTGTGCGCCCCCACCTTCAAGACCTTCATGCTGGGGAACGACCACAGCATGGTCGCCTTCCGGAAGCTTGTGCCGGCAGGGACGGTGCTGGTGACCCCTGCGCTGGGGCAGCCGCTGCAGCACGTTGCGGTGTTTGTGCGGCGCGGGGCGACGGACTGCACGGCGATCGCGGACCGCACGGGCTGCGCTGCCCAGGCAGAGTGCATGTGGGAGGGCATTCCGGGCGGTGAGGGCGGGTCGTGTGCCTCGAACTGGTGCCCTGCTGGGGCTGGGTCGGTGACGGGCGGGGAGACGGGCAGCGTGGCGTCGTGTGGCGAGTGTGTGACGACACAGCCACCCACCCCGCCTGTCCCTACCCCCGTACCTGAGGGCACAGGCCCGAACTAGGCGGGCTCCATGTGAGTTCCCAGATCCGTGTTCCGTGTGAGCTGATGCATCCGGCTCCCTCTTCCTTCTTCATCCTGCTTCTTAGTTCTACACAAATGTTGTTTCCGTGCCATTGACATTGGTATTGTGCCTTGTATCTTGTGTCTTGTGTGTGTGGTTGTCTGTGTCACTGTACCTGTGTGGGTCAGCCACATTCCAATCAACACACAACTCAATGTGTTGCACACACAGCCGCCTTCTCCACACTCTGCGGGTTGGCGGTGCTGGTGCTGCAGAAACCACCTCTCCCCTTTCCTGCTATGAGCAAGGCCCACGCTCTCTGCGTGCCGTGCCTGTGCCCCCTCCCCGTTGGCCTTGGTGTCCGACACATTGTCGTATCCTTGGCGCCGTCTTGACTTCTTTGCTTTTGCAGCCCACAGGCTTATGACCGAGCTGCCGCGTCCACACCGTCCACACCCAACCTCCTCCATAGAATCCTTGCTTGCCCCCACCTGCTCTGCGGCGTGTGCTGCAGGCCGAGCCTCGTGGCAGCCTTGCGGCTGTGCGGGTTCGCGCCGTGCAGCGCACCGAAGCGAGTCTGGTGGCAGGGCCATCCGAGGCACAGATGGCGCTGCGTGTCCCGCCCGCAACGGGCGCCAACGCAGCAGCACACATCACAACATCGAAAGTTGTAACACGACCGACAGAACAGAGCTGCACCCAACCCACCTCACACCCCAGCCCCCTGCCCAACGCCCAGGCCTTGGACACCTGCATCTCACCATTGCTTGTCTGCACAGAGAACCTTACGCCTGTGTCGTGTCTGATCTGGTTTGTCCGATGGTTGCAGGTTGGAGGGTGGGTGTGGGGGTGGAGCGCTGACATGGCTTTGTGGGATACTATTGCCGGGATGAAATCAACTGGTGTTGGTTGCAGACTTCAAATCTGTAGGCGGGGTGACCCGCAGCGGTTCAATTCCGCCTTCCCGGTGCCTTTTTGTGGGCGATAGCCCGGCGCCTGCAGGGGGTACCCTTTCAATTTTTTTTCTGGGGATGTCCCTATTTTGCATGTTTGAGCCCGTTTTCGATGGAATTTCAGTGTTTTGAGCTTGTTTTCGCGTCGCCAATGCGTCATCAATTCCACTCCCCCCCAGAGCTTCCCCTGCAGTATTCAAGGGGCAGTGCATACCCACACCACAAGACCACAACAGGCACTTGCTGTTACACGTCTTTTTCACCAGACAGCAGACAGGGAAGATGGCAACGGTGTTCCTTGCGGCGGTTGCGGCAGCGATGGTCTCGTCGAACCAGCGGGCGGTGGTTGTGAGTCCCGAACGCCACCTTGCGCAATCCGTGGTGGTGGGGCCGGTGGGGAGCATCAACCTGGCGCTGATGGCGCACGGGGTGGAGGCGTGGCCGGACCTGATGGGGTCGCAGCTGCGCAACCCGCCTGCCTTCCTGGAGCTGCTGCCGCTCACGATCCCGCAGTGGCAGCTGCCCGTGGGAGTGGACGTGAAGTTCACGTGCCCCGACACGGCGGCTGTGGTGGACGTGTGCGACGCGTGGGTCTTCTTCTACACGTGCTCCCACACCTGCACGACGAAGTACCAGGGCGGGATCCCGGGGCTGCTCTCCGTCACCCCGGGGTGGAGGCGGAGCCAGTGCGCGCCGCGGTTTGTGACGGGTGCGCCGGGGGCGAGCTTCGAGCACCCGATGGGGGCGTTCCGCAGGCAGCTGGCGCGCGGGGAGTCGACCACCATCACCGTCCCGGGGGCGGAGAAGGCGGAGTTCATGGTCTTCGGGATCGACGCGGCCGGGGTGGACTGCGGGAAGCACACGACCCCGGGGGCGTGCCCGACCTCCACGGGGAAGTGCAAGTGGGACGCGGTCGACACGGTGTGCCGCCCGACCGACTGCAAGGGCGGGCAGGGGCCGGCCCCGCTCTGCGCAGAGTGCCCGTGGCTGGGCCTTGACTCCCGCCCGCTGAGCCACGGCCCGTTCGGTGGTGGTCCTCTGTAAGGCACTGCACCACACTGCCCCGCACTGTACTGCACACCGTCCCATCGCACGGTCCTGTCTTGCCTGCAGCTCCAGCCACGCCTCCGATACCCTTTCGGTGTGCACCACCGTTCTTAAGCTAACCCCTAACCCCGACCCACTGCTCCCTGTGCACAAGACACGGCGTGTCTTGCCTTTGCACCTTGTCTCTGTCTCTTGTGTCGTGGGTTCTGCTCTGGAGTTTGAGGCGGGACGCAAAGCGCACTACACTTTGCTCTGCTGCACCCACGGTGCAAGCAAGCAAAAGGCTGTGTGCCTTGCGTTCCCACCCCGCCCCCAGCTGCAGCCTGCGTGCGCTCTGTTCTGCCTATTCACATTCCATCCGTGGACCTGCATGTGTCCACGTCCGTGCCCATGCTTCATGCCCATATGCCACCCTTCTGGCATGCCTTTGCTGTCTCCGCTGTCTGCGGATTGCTGTGCCTGTCGCTGTGCTGGGTGTGCGTGTGTGGCCCTCTGCGCAACCGAGGCAGACGGGCCCCACCGCCCCTGTGTGCAGCGATCCCAAGTCAAGGAAGTTGACACATACGCAGGCTGTCCCATCCCATCCCACACACACACGCCCCAGACCACACCCACCGCATTGCATTGCCGTGTCCTGTCTTGCCTCGTTGTTATCCGCAGCACGGTATCCTGCAGACCTGTCACCGAGTCTCAGAGGCCTTGTTGTGCACCACTTCCAACCTTCCCCTTCTTGGACATGCACCACCGTGGCAAATCGCAAGCCCGTGGTGCGACTGGCTCACCCCAGGCGCACCGCTTGCTGGGGAGTGGGGTCGGTTCGGTTTGGGTTGGTGTGCAGACTGGGTTGACGCACCGCCACTCGCATCTGTGAGGGGCAGGAGGTCAAGTGGGGACAGCTGTGGGTGCGACGTGCCGAGGTTCAGCTTGCCTGATCCCTGTGCCGCGCTGGGGTTGCTTGTGGTTGGGTTGGGTGTGGGTGGTTGGCTGGGTGGGTCTGGGTCGCTGTTGCTCTGGGGTGACATCCCGCAGGTTGGCCTCACAGCCATCCGGCGATGCTGTGCTGCAGTGCAGCACGGGTGGGACGTTGTGCCGTGCATCACTCCTGCTGCTGGTGGGCTGCAGGCATGCTGCTGGGTACGTGCACTCCATGTGCAGGCAGTGATGTCGATGTGACGTACCGAGGTTCAGCTTCCCCTGATCCTTGTGCCGCACTGGGTTGGGTTCATTGGGCTGGGTTGGTGTGCAGACTGGGTCGACGCACCGCCACTCGCATCTGTGAGGGGCAGGAGGTCATGTGGGGACAGCTGTGGGTGCGACGTGCCGAGGTTCAGCTTGCCTGATCCCTGTGCCGCGCTGGGGTTGCTTGGGGTTGGGTTGGGTACGGGTGGTTGGCTGGGTGGATCTGGGTCGCTGTTGCTCTGGGGAGACATTCCGCAGGTTGGCCTCACAGCCATCCGGCGATGCTGTGCTGCAGTGCAGCACGGGTGGGAGGTTGTGCCGTGCAGCACTCCTACTGCTGGTGGGCTGCAGGCATGCTGCTGGGTACGTGCACTCCATGTGCAGGCAGTGCTGTCGATGTGACGTGCCGAGGTTCAGCTTCCCCTGATCCTTGTGCCGCACTGGGTTGGGTTCATTGGGCTGGGTTGGTGTGCAGACTGGGTTGACGCACCGCCACTCGCATCTGTGAGGGGCAGGAGGTCAAGTGGGGACAGCTGTGGGTGCGACGTGCCGAGGTTCAGCTTGCCTGATCCCTGTGCCGCGCTGGGGTTGCTTGTGGTTGGGTTGGGCATGGGTGGTTGGCTGGGTGGGTCTGGGTCGCTGTTGCTCTGGGTGATATTCCGTAGGTTGGCCTCACAGCCATCCGGCGATGCTGTGCTGCAGTGCAGCCCGATGCTGCATTACTTGACTCATGTCTGTGTGTCTCCTAACTCAGTAACCCAGCCGTATCCCTTATCCTCTTTGTTACTTGCCGTGTTTATTCAGAGCTGCTTCCTCGCGTCTGAACCAACCGGCACTCGCCACTGCCGATAATATGTATCTCCATCTGGTATCACTCTCGACTGCAAGACTTCAGTACAATGCCCTTTCTACCCCGTTTGATTGAATAGGGGTAAACGGGGGAACAGTTCGTTGTAGCCGCCGTCCCAGTCAGTATCATCATCTTCGGGTTCCAATGTCTGTGCCGCTTCAGAGAAGTCGGGGCAGCGAGCGCGTTCACATCCACCCTCGCAAGGAGGGGTGGTGAACTCTACCGCTGTGACGGTCTGTCAATTGTCCTGGAGTGGCTACCACCGGGAGAAGGGTGCTTGCACCAGGAGTGGGAGCTAGATGGTGCCAGGTGGGGAACCGCCCCTTCAGGGAAGACTTCCTACTCCGGCTCACTCAACATGCCCGGGTTCCATAGCACAAGCCCCTGGCCCCCTTGTGCAGCCGTGTGATTCTTCAGTTCGTGATAGCGCCGTGATATCATTCTGGGCAGGACCGTACATTGCGAATATGATTCCCTCAGCGTACATTCCCGAGTGCTGTTCCGCCACACAGGTAGAGGGAGGCTTCGCCACCCTTCCCGCCAGTTGACCACCCTTCTTGCCGATGCCACGGCTCCGGCTCTGTCTCAGGGGCCGAGCCAGTGTGAAGGCGCCCCTCTGTGCAGTCAGGCCCTGTCCGAGACTCGGGACGTATTGCCTTGCCGTTGTCTCGTTATTGTTTTGATGTCGCGCAGTACACGCCTGACGGTGTGCTGGTTGTCTTGGTGTTCTTCTCTGTCCTCAACCAAGCCCAAGGCCTTTGCAAGCGTGTAATCTCCTCGCTGCTCCTTCGCTGCAGGTGTTCAGCAATATGGAACGCCGCCTTCAAAGTGGTTCCAAGGGGTGTGGCAGTCGAAGCGACCTTCGTTTCCCCGCTGCTCCCGCTCTGACAAGCTTCCCTTTGTTGTTGACCAACAAGAGCGAAGGCCTACAACTACATAATAGAAGAAGCTTCACTACAGGTTCAGACACCTCTGGGAATGCCTCTTGTTGGTTTGGTGTACAGGGTAATTGTGACTGGTGACCTGGAGTTTGGCGGTGGCACGGTCAGGGTTCCCAGGTGTTGGGTAATGTTGGGGAATATTCGGTGGGCATACGCTACACCACCGGATCTAATTGGGATGGGATGGCGTCACATAAGGTTACCGGTGTCTCAAAGGAGCTCGCCTCGGGTCAGGTCACATCACATTGGGTGTTGGTAATGTAAGGTATGGGTTTAGGGAGCTGGCATCGAACAGTACTATCGCAAAAGGGGAACTTAATCACACAGTCCCGTAGGTAAAGCCACTGCAGCTGTGGGTCCTGGAGTTAACATCGGTCAGCCCGACAACCCCGCGAAACTGGACCCAAATCCATATGGCTTGTGCAGAGCAGAGCCCCCATCAAGCCGAAGTGCTTCAGAGGCAGGGCTTCAACAGAGACCAGAGAGCAACTGGCCACATTATCCTGGAGTGGCATTACCCACCTTCTTTGCCCTTCGTGTAGACGCACCGCATGCTCGTTCCTCGCCTGCACCGGGCGGCCGTTGCCGTACACATCGAACGGCGACATGGTGCCCCTTCAACACCGCCTTTGCCGGTCCGTTCCGCTTCGTGAAGCCCAGGGCGGCCGTAGAGCGGTCCAACTGACCCCTCGCCCGCAGGGCTTCTTCTGTAGGATAGGTCTTGCATATGCAAGAGCCTTGCAGGCTGTTTGTATCGCTTTGTCATGTGACGGTATCTGTCACTAGGGTACACAGCCACGCAGGTCCGGCAACCCGAGTGCAGTGCTGCAACGCACTGCAGGCCTATCCTGCCTCAGCAATAACCGAGGCGCCTGCAGCTCAAGGCAGCCAGCGGGTGTTAGGCAAACCTCGTCAGGCACACCGCAGGTCTGCACCTGGCATCGGAAGCCCAGGCAGGCCCTGCAGCCTCGCGGTTGCTTTGGGCGGCTGAAGAGGCTGGCCCCACACAGGGTGCTGAGGCGGGGCAGTTGCTTCAGCTCACAGCACCACACGCATCCTGATGTTTGCGCTGTGCTCTGGTCGGCTGAGCCGCCGCCGCCAAGGTCAGCTGTGACACGGCCTGAGTCCCCGAGGCATTGCCACCCTCGATAGCTGGTAGCCTGGCCCCACCGCTTGGTTCTCGTCCCGGCGTCTGTGTGTGGGAGGGGCTGGGGGAGGTGTTCTCGCGATCCACGAATGCCCGCTGGTTCTTCTCCCCTTTTGGGTTGCGGACAACAAGCTTCTCTGCGTCGTTCCGTATTGCTCCCATTCCTTGCCACCGCCATCACCTGCTGCCTACCGGGGTGCTCAGCGTTCGAAGAACACAAACTGTCCTGAGGAGGCACCTGTAGCTTCCTTGCAACCTGTAGCAGCGCTCGTCAGCTACGAAAGCTACAGCACCGAAAGATTGTGGGTTGTGTGCGGCTTGCACCCGAGCACTCGGGGATTTTTTTCCGACACTTTCGGCTGCACTGGTGCAGTGCCCACACGTCAAGAAGACGTCGGCTCGCTGCCCCGAGAGTCATAGTTAGCCACGAAGTTTCCTGCGTGTCCCTTGTCAGTGCTGCACCACAGATTGCCGCTTGAGGCGCAACAGGCAGTGAGGCCGAGCTTCAACCCTGATGCCCACTGCCGCCCATCCCCTGATGATATGCGTTGCTGCCTCACTGCAGGCGAACAGGCCTTGTGTGGCTTGCCCCGTCTCGTCAATGTAGTCAGCCGCTGCTCAGGCGTCAGCCCATACTGCGTCCTCCGTCCTCCGGCGCTGCCGGTTATCGCTTCTGCATTCACTCATTCCCGAGAAGGCTGCGGTGCACCGGCATGTGGCTTACATATTGCTCCTCTTGATTGCACCAATGGGCTGGGATGCAGCACGGGCGATACTCGCGGGCCCCATGGCTACCCCATGCACAGCACTGAACCCCTGTTGTCCAGCCAAGCGCACTGTGGGGTGCTTTGCTATCTCAGGTGTGGCTGGTGTTCGTCACTGCTCAAAAAGAGCCGCTGCCAGCAACCACCTGCGTTGCGTGTCCCGGGTCATCTCCGAGCTTGCGGGTGCCGGGTATCATGACGAGCGGTGTGTCGGACCTCCACCGCCCCAGTGGGTTCGGCTTCAGCCTACTTGAGGGAGCTGCCAGGTTCTGAGAGGTCGGCCCTTCAGAGCCACCGCGAGAGGGACCTCTACCTGCCATATCCTCGACGAGGCGAGTGTGATGGATGTCCCCAGGGAGGTCACACAGGTACACCAAACGATGAATGCCCCATCAGCGCCATCGGGCTTGCGTACTTCACCTTGTTGAGCAGGCGGCACCCTGCTGCTGTGTGTTTGGCGATGAGGGCAGCACGGAACTGGCTCACCGCACGGCGGGTCTTCAGCACCACCTCACGCATGATACGCACCGTCCTGCCTGCGGTGAGGATGTTGCGTTGCCGGAGATACGAAGTGGTGATCTTCTTGCCCACACTCAGGTAAACCGTCTCCCCTTCACTGTTGAGCACCTCGTACGCAACGTGCGTCATCCCACTCTTCTGTAGCCGCAAGCCTACGCCAGGACGAGGCCCGCTGCACTGTTCGGCCGCACCTCACGCACAATGCGTGTTGTGCACCCGGGACTGAATTCAACCGCTGGGCGGTTTCCCGTTGTTAGATTGTATTGGGTTGGGATGGAGCCACCCATGTAATGGTGGCTACCCGCTGTTCGGATTTGCTACGATTAGACTGGCTGCTCGGCACACCCCCGCTCCTGCGTGTCGGATACCCGTTTGCCTGCGTGGAGGTCCGAGGCGCTGGTAGGCGCCCTTCTCGCCGTGCGACGCAGTCCTGAGGGGCTCTCCAGACAAGTGGAGCCGATTCTCGTGAGCCACTGCCTCGTGCACTTCCACCGCTTCCCAGTGTCTCTCCCGCTGGACCTTCTCCGTCATTTTCCGCCCCACTGTCTGTGCCTCTGCCGTCACGGCACGCATCACGGCAGCCATGACCAGCCACTGCCACACTGCCCCACCCGCATGATATCCGCCTCAGCGTCGGTACTACGTCGTAGCGGGTATGCCGAGGGCCTCCCTGCAAACCCTGTTGCGTGTGTCCGTGGGATGCTGAGCCTTCCACTCACATCAGCACTGGCTGCAGTGACATCCGTGGTGTCAGGCAGGCTGGCGCAGCGACACGCTGTACTGTGTGCTACGACACTAGACCACCGCCCGACACACCAGCCTCAGGGGGTGCCTGTCTTCGATGTGCCGCAGCAGAGCACTGCAACATGCCCCACCCACGTGCCCCGCGCCTGACAACTGCACTGTGTCCCCCAGCGGCGCAGTTGCGTGCGATCCTGAGTCTTCCCTTCCTCTGTCCGGGCACGTCGCTCCCCGTGGGGCTCCGTGCTGCCGATCACGGTGCGGGAGTGCCTTGGACATGCAGGCCCCGCCGCCACTGGGAAGTTGGAGCAAACCTTTTTTGCGGCCCACTATATATCTTGGAGCCAGCCTAGGCTGAATTCGATTGCCATTCTATAACCTTCCCCCTGCCTCCCAATTCCTCTTTCCTCTTGCAAGGGACAGGGGTGCATGAGGTGCTGTTGTACGATTCGTCCCTAAACGACTGCTCTTCGCATCGCAGTTCTTGCTGGTGAAGGACGAAGGACGGACCAGGCTGTGATGCTGCGGAGCTGTGCCTCAGCTGAAGCGTGCACAAGGCAGCCCACCCCCCGAAGCTCAAAGACGCTCTCGAACTGCTCGAGAAGGTGATCCCCACTGACACTGGCGGCATTCCCGCAGGATGCTGTTCAGTTGCCAGAGGAACTGCGTTGCTGTTGCTGCATGGTGGGGATTCAAAACCGGGAGGTAGGGCAACCTCAGTGTGGGGATAGTTGGCGTGGAGGCCGCAGTGCATCTCACACCCGCCCACTCGCCTGCACTCGCCTGCACGAACCTTTCGTTATCGTTTCCCGCCCAGATAGTGTTGGGGCATATAAATCTGGGATACTTGCTCGGCTTTTGGGAAACTGGAACAGTTTACGGTCCACTATCCTTCAGTTCCCTGTGTTTGGTTGAGTTTGGCTGGGGCTCCGCAACGTTGAGGGGGTATTGGGCTGGGTGGTGTTGCGCCGGAAACCGGGTGTTGACCATATTAGGTGGGGTGGCGTATGTCTCCAGGTACAGTAGTCTGGGAGGGGGCTCAGTAGGTAAGTATGAAGGTGTCAATCTTTCAAGTGCAGCAGTCAGTAGTATTACGGCGTATACCATTATGGTGAACTTTCTTTGGGTGATCGAACGAGTATATACGGCCTGTAAAGGGGGTCAATGTCTACAGGTGGGTGTGTGTTCGGAAGAGGTGAACATACAGGGCAGCACCAGAGGAGGGGTTGGGGGTGAGGATGGTACACTGCAGGCAAGCAGAAGGCTGATATCATCACCCTCCTCCTCTACGGTTAACCTATGGACGTACAACTGCAACAAGGTCTCGAAGTTGCAGAACTTGCACACATACGCCCGGCGCACGAGAAATCCGAAATCGTCGTTTCCAGGGTTAGCCACGTGGAGTCGCCGATTCAACCCACCTCCGCAGATAGTGTAGCGTCACGATCCGGACCTCTTGCAGTACTTGTGCAAACAACTGCTGTGCTTCGTGGGAGCAGTGGACCAGTGCGTGATGTTTGTCCGTTTACCCCCTCTACTACTAAATGCTACCGCCGTAGATAGTCACGATTGTCATCCTGTGGTTGCTCGCCCCGACCCGACGCAGATATTGCCAGAGGACCCCTTCGTACAGTGCGAAGACCCCAGCTTCGTTATTGTTCTACCCACTTCGTCCTCTCACCACTGCGCATCGACATCGGTCAATGCATCGAAAGCTTGATCAATACACAAGGCCACTGCGGTACCACCAGTGCTCCTCCTTCTGCATCCAGCGAGTCACTCACTCACTCATTCGCCGTCTTCGGACCTTCTGCGGCAGCAGTCGTATGTACTCGTCAGCACCCAGTTGCAGCACTTGTTGGCACCCAGCGAGGGGGGCCACCGGTGGGTGCTGCTGCCTGCAATGCCTGTAATGTTCTTCGTGTCCTGCCCTCTCCTTCGTTTGCTCCAACAACCCACTCATAGCCTGTGTGTGTTGGTTCGTCTTTGCTGCGTTCCCCCTGCTGACTCCCGACCCCATGCTCGTCTAGTGTCGAGCTCGAAGTTGGGCTCCTGCCTCCGCCCGCCGGCACAACGGTACGCAGGCCCTGCCCGCTGCGTCTTCTACATCTTCCTGTCGAGCTGCACACACAGCTGGCGGGGCTGTCGACATGCAGGTCCAGCACCACCCCAGCATGTGCCCATTCGACTTGCTCAGGTACCTACAGCCATACAGCCTGCCCATGCACCTGGCCAGGCCTGTTGGCCAGGTCTGCCGTCACTATTTTGAACTGCAGCAAGAACTGTTGTATTGTGGCGAGTGGTTGCCCAGCCCGTGTCCAACGTCCCCATTTCGCCACGCAGTGCACGACCCTCAAGCCATAGCTGCTGCAGGCTGCTCTCTGCCTGTGCCGACACCAATTGACAATGGCCCGACCAGGTGACTGGGGGTCAGACTCTGACATCAACAGGTCTGGTATTCCTGGTCCGTGGGCCTGAATCGTCAGCATTTAGTGGCAAACGCACATCAACCGTTCTTATTTGATGCGTTGGTGCTTCCACCTGGACCAGGTGGCAGCGTGTCGCCAACCTCGGATAGCAGTATGTACTCTGTCCGAGACTGGCTCACCCCACCTTGCGGGATGAGGGTCGTAGTTGTATGGCGCCTTCACCCTGCGTGAATCAACCCGCCTCTCTGGTTCGGCGGCACTCACTCAGGCAAGGCCACGCCGTGCATCTGCCGTGTTGTACATCCGTTGCAAGAGGCTGTCCGCGCTGCAGCCCTTCGCCAGAGGGAACACCACCTTTTTCGATTCGCGACCAAAACCCTTGCTTCCGCATGCGCAGTCGCAGTCGGACGGCCTGCAGGTCCTCCTTCGGGTACATGTACTTTGGGTGAACCCTGTTGCCCTAACCTACCTTGCGAAGCGATGACTCCCTCGATGGTGGCCTTTGCTGCCCACTCCTCGTCCAGCGACAGCATGATGCGTCGTCACCGCCACAGGGATGCGCACCCGCTGTCGCAGTGCATCATGTCGCGACCCTCCGTATGGCAGGGCGGCCGGCATGTGATACAGAGGTCGATCGCGTATCCTGTCACACCAGGCCCCCGAGCGCTTTGTAGAAGCTGTGGCCACACAATGCACATCACCGCGAGGTGCGTCTTCACGGAGTCTCCCAGTGAGCTGCTAACGAACGCCACAAGGGAACGGGCGGCAGATACACCCAGGAAGTCTCCTTGGCAGGCCTCACCAGACTGCGATGTGTCAGCCGCATCTCTGGCGGTCGCTGCCTTGCGCTGAGCAGCCGCTTGGAGGTTGAAGGGTGCAGTGCGACACCGGAACGTTCCTCCTCTCAAGCATATTTGCTGCGGTCGCCTGCCACCCTCGTCTCGATTATACTTCGCTGCGGCCTGCCACCTTCACCCACCGGAGGAGGTCCGGCATGCTGCCGTGCCAATGCCGATGGCCCGCCAGGTTGGACTGGATGCTAACAGCTGCAGGGTCTCGCCCATCTGTGGATTGTCGTTGCTGAGTTTAGGAATCCCCTGCACTTTGCCGTGGCTTCATCCCGAGTTGTCCCGGCGCTGGCGAAGTTATCAACTTCACGTGCCATCGTCACACTACCTTGGCCTTGTCTCCCAGACCCCCATGATACTTGCCGCCGACGCGCCCGTCACATCGTTCCCCCCAGGTGCAGGCTGCTGCAGGCATGCCTGGAGCGTGCCCTTGTGCACAGGGGTCACGGTGGTGCCACTCGAGCTGGAGTGCAGCGGCAGCCATGGAGGCGGAGGGCATGGCGCACAGGGCAGGTGCGGCCAGCTGGGTCATCTTCTCCTGGTTCGCCTTCGGGCACGGCGCAGGTCGGACATCAGCGGGTGCCCCGTGGAGGGGTGCCCAGCTCGCTGAAGGCGTGCTGCCGCAGCAACAGCATGTCGTCCCAGTTGGTCACCATACTCAACAGGGTCCCAGCATCGATGGCATGGCCGCAGTGTGTTTTCGCGCCGGCATTGCTTTGCCAGATGTGGGAGGGGAAAACCGCTCCAGGGTCGCGGTTCCCCGCGAATCCGGCTCGCACCTCTGTCGACCGTTGTCGAAGGCGCACAGGTGTCGTCGGCAAGGTCGACGTCGCCGCCTGATTCCAGCCCGCATCCCGCAATCTCGGTGCCTTGTTTCCGAGCTGGTGTCCGAGCCCTTCAGCTGCAGCACCGCCACGTCGGGTATTCCACACCTGCTCTGAACTCACCAAGGATCTTCACACGCAGACTGCCGACAGTCTCAGTTGCAGGATGCTGATCACGCGTGATTCAGATTTGGGTTCATAGCCTTCGCCTCCACACCCTGTGTCTGGGCCTAATTCCGGGATTTCCCGTGATGATCCTGGAATTTCCCGGGTTTTCGTCAGCTGATTGAGGTGTGATATGAGGGTTCTATCCAACAAGGATATCAAGGCGGCACTTTCAAAGTCCTGCCAAGGACAGCGCCACGTGGGTGTGTGATTCCAGTATATGTTGTGGCATCATGTGAAACCCTCCCCAGCGTGTCCATCATCCCTGACACGCTCACGAAGAGCATGACACGGAGGAAAGAGGAGCCGAAACAACCTGCCGAGCACACGGGTGGTGCCACGTTGATCCACGCAACGAACTCCCATGACAGGAAGCCTTGTCGCCACGGCAGAGTGCCGCAGACTGTGGGAGAGGTGTCGCCTCACCTTGAGGTTGCAGTGTCATCAGGCTAAAACCATGCCTTCTTTACCTCCCCTGTTAGGTTGCTCCCAGATCGTTGCCTGCTTTGGGGCCTGGAGGACACAGGGGTCCAGCAGGCACTTGAGCATCGCAAGGCATGAGTGGCTGTTTCAAACTCCTGGTGCAAGCACCCGTCATGGTCTGGGAAGCCCTCCCAGGTAGTTTACCGTCTTGCCCGGGATTTACCGGAATTACGTTGGCGATATTGGATTAGCGGACCCGCATCGTACATGAAGTCCACAAAAGACTAACGCACGAGACTGATACACTATCCAAGTCGTTGACTAAGGGGGTCTTCGCTACGGGGTGGTCGTCAGTGCATTTTGGTGCATTTCCTGTTGAATTGGCTGAAAACTGAAGAAGTTTGTCGAAGTTTGTCGACCAGCAAAGACCCCCTAAGTCACACCACACGGGCGTGATGTGCTTTCTTTTGTTAAAATAGGGAAAGGCACGTGGCCACTGAAGGTCGGAGACTCCACCGAAAGAAGCTCGGAAGGTGATACCTCGGCCGCGCGTTGAAAAGAGCGCAGGATCTTCCACTTACTGGGAAGGATGTCCGACACTCGCCTGATATGACGGGTGGGGGGGGGGGTTGAAAAGGAAAGCCCGGGCTCGGAAATGTTTCTGCCGATGGGTCTTCGACAGACGAACCTTGCAGGGAATGGGATCTAATTTGCAAGGGGGAAGCAACCACCTCCATGCCTCGAACTTTTTCTTGGTTTTGGGGTCGCTTGGCGCATCAAACAGGAAGCCGGTAGCCACTGCTGACGCAGGAGGTTTCGAGGCAGATTGCCCAACGGCCTTTGGTTTCAAAACAGGGGTGAGAGGAACGATGGGCAGTTAACACCCTTGCAGAGGGGTAGGGGAAGTAAGCCTGGAAAGTCCAGACGTCCAAGGCACTGACCGTTGCGCAAGTTGCAAGTATTTTTCCCGGGGGTGGGATGTCGGGCGCGCCAAGGGCATCCGCCTCTCTCTTTGCGGCAGATGGGACATGAGGGGGCAGGAAGGTGAACCCAGGTTCAGACCGCGACGGCTGGACTGTGCGCTTTGATGAAAGCACCTTTGCTGACCTGCCGAGTCCGTCAGCGGTCTGTCGATCCGGGTCAGTCACAAGACGAAAGGGAGGTGGGGTGTTCTTGGCAAAGGGGAAGGGATGCCACCTTAAGTCAGGGGAAAGGTCGAAACGACGAAATATCAGGGCATGGTCCACTCAAGGAGCTGACTATGCTGCAGGTAGCTTGTCTTTTGTTGAAAGGCGCGGCATCAGCTACGTCCTGCACGTCAGCCTCTTAGCGGCAGGAGGGCAAGAACCTGTCGGGTCCAACAACTAGGAAAAGGCAATGAAGAGAGCGAAGGGGTAGTTCGAGGTCCCGAGATGCCACAGCCTCGACTGCACTAGGGCAAGACACATCTGAACAAAAGGGGATCCACCCTCTCTGGCACTAGGCCACGCTCAGGGGGGTTAAAGCCACCTGACGCCTGCACGTGGCGCCCCTGCTAATCCCCTCGCATTGCACTGCGCGGGGGGTGAACAGAGTCAGCGGTGGGGTGGTTACCTCGGTGCTGAAATGCCTTGTGCATGGTGCCGGAATAGCCGGGGTGGTGACCTGGTCTATGAAGGGGGAACCCTGAGCCCAAAGAACCGAGATCCCAAGACCTCCAATGGGGGCCGGGCGCCCCTCGTCCTGTGTCCTCCACGGCGACCCCCTGCGCGGGCTTCCGGGCCGGAGTAGCCCGCCTCCCTTCTGTCATAGACGGAGGTCAGACCACCGCAGTTGCGTCTCTGTTTCACACAGTGTAACGTACAGGTGGGAGTGGCCCTAGTACGTTCGGGACGCGTATAGGACTCGCACTACGTGGGGGGACGGGATGAAAGTCCGAAAAGGTTGGAAAAACGTAGGAGTGCATTACACACAATGTCTTCCCATGGGTAAAGACTAGCTAGTTACCCTCACTCCGCGTGGGACTCCGGAAACCCTTCTTGAGCCACCGGGTCTCCTCACACTTTAGGGGTGGCGCCCCAGGTTGCTAACCAGCGGCAGGTTTTTGCAGAGACCTATGGGTGTCTCTTTTCCTCACCGCAGACAACCGTGTGTGGGAATCGTGTGTAGCCACTGTTTGGGTTCAGTGTCTGGGCATGCGTGGCGCTGGGCCCACTGGTCGTCACCTTTGCCGCTCGCCACGTAAAGTTGAATAATGGCACTAGGCCACGCTCATGCATATAACTGGCGGAGCTCTCAGTGGCAACCTGTCCCAGTGCGTTCATACTCCCCTCAGACAGGGGTCCAGCATCGTCGCCTGCGGAGGGCGTGTCGGCGTGCCTCGTCGCGCTCGCCGTGGCCGGCACCACTGCCCTCGTCCCCATCGGCAGAGGTGCTGTCACCGCCCGTCGCAGGAGTCCACCTCCTTGTTGCCGCCGCCTGAGGGGCCACTCGCGGAGTGCTCATCGCTGCCGAGAGCGCATCTCGCTGTCCTCGTCATCGGGGGGCTCGTGGTGGCCCGCCTTGCAGCAGGTCTCCGCCTTGGCGCATGTGCCACACCTCGTCGTGTTCTGCTCCTTCCAGCACAGTACAGACAGACCGTCGTCATGCGAGTGGTGCGCGCGACAGCACGCTTCAAGGTGCATGTTGTAATTCTGTAGTTATCCCGGGGTTTCCTGGAATTTGGGAAGATGATCCCGGGAGTATCCCAGGACACGGGTGTGGTCCCGGAACACCCCGGACGGGTTCCGGGAAATTTCGGGATTATCCTGGGCCACCAGGATCCCGGTCGGGGTTTCAAAACCCGGACCTGGCATCTGGTCCTGGGACCAGATTTCCCACTCCCGGCCCGGCCGGGGTCAAACCGCGCGTTATTCAACCACCACAGAAACACGCCGTCTAGATCTGCTCCCCAGGCCCACCCAGCAGTTGCCGCTCGCTCCCTAACGTCGTCTTCGGTGTCTGGGCCTATGATTTGGGATAGAGACAATAAGATGATCATGGTTGGAGTGATTCGTGGGTTGGGTCCAGACTGCACACCCAGTCTCGGCAAGCTTGTACAACCTGTGCCGTGGTTTATTGCACCAATCTCTGGCACTTGCCTTCCGCCAGTCCTCTGCCTTGCGTCACTCTCTCCTGCTTTCGTCAAGCCGTGCAACCTTTGCCCCACCGAAAAGGCTGTCTGCGATTGCACTGATTCAAAGGTAAAGAGTGTGCCAGTGTACGAGCTTGACTCGAAGACACTCGTCTTGAAGGGAAACGCATGTGATGCGATTCCCTCGCAAATGCTGGGCCCAACCTGTCATCTGACGCAGTCTGCGTGTGGCAGGAGGTCGTTGCGTGTGGCAGGGCTCGGGAAGCTTGAGCTTGTCACACATCCAGCGGCTTGGTGACCTACGCTTGAGGGCAGTTGGGTCTCAGGGTAAGCGATGGGCGGGTTCGGAAAGTATGTCGACCTGAGCCCAGCGCAGAGAGACGAACCATAGCTACATTGCACACAGGTTGCCGTCCGCACACAGACGAGAGTGCAAGGTTGCGCACCCTGCACCTACCGCTACAGGCCAATCCCTTGTAAATGTCCGCCTCGCCCCAAAAACCATCTGCTTTTTTCAGCAGGTCTCTTCCGCCGACACAAGACCATACAGCCCATGCCCGCCTGAAGGGGCATACGCACCTGTATCAACCTCTACGGGCTAGTACGCGCCTAGCAGGCCTACACGTGCTGTACTTCAGCCCCCTCCCCATAGTGGCGACGATTTTTTTGTCACACGACACAGCAGTCAGCTGTCAGGGTACATTCCAACTCGTCGGCCTACGGGTTGGGACCACATCGGATCTCCCCTCCTGGCAAGCCCTCAGTGACTCCGGGTCCCTCTGAACGGAGGGGCTCTGGAGGCTAGCTTTCGCCTCGTGTGTGACCGGGGGCTCGATAACCGGTATCATCCAGTGCAATTGGATGCTGGGTCCGGGTGGGCGATGCAACAACTTGTGCAGCTGCCCCGACTTTGGAGGCGACTCCAGGTCGAGCCCTCGAGACACAGGAGGGCTACGGAGGACCCACCTCTGGCGGCCCACCGACACCAAGGGGACTGTCACCGTGTAGTGAATCCTTTAACGTCCTCTACCGGCCACTACAGGCCGGCTATACAGGCCACTACGCGCTGAAATTCACGCGAAAATTAGATGGAAATGTGCCAAAATAGGACGGGGAATTATAAGGGGTGATTATCCGCGGGTCGGCACTTATTGCGATTATTGAGGACCATGATGACGGATGGTTTTCTGAGATCTTTCCAAACGACTCTCTCGCTTGAACGTTGGTGTGGTATACCTTCGCCACAAAAATGGCAAGTGGTGGTTAACATGCGAGGGTGCTTCGTCTGAATGTATCAATACCCCAAGCCCATATATGCTTGAACTACTGGGGGTTCATATAATTGGGAGCGTTAGAAACCAGCGAGGTTGGCGGGGCTACTAGTTAGTGTCTAAGAGGGGGTGATCGGCTAACTTCCTTAGAGAGATCACCGCATCTCGGCATGTGTTGAATTCACGAATCAACATCAAACAGAAGTCCACGAGAGACCGCGGCACACGTCATCCACTCTGCTGCCCACATCACACCACACGGACGGGGTACATTCTTCTTGCTAACGGGATCACATGCACACTGAAGGGCACATGCTCCACTGAAGTGAGCTCAGACGGTGATGCCTTTGCGGCTGCGCGTTGAAACGAACGCGAGACTTTCCATGATCAGGGAGGGATGTCGGGGAACTGCCTGCCATGGCGAAACCACACCGCCATGAACCCCTTGGGGGGCAACGGCAACTTATCTGCAGGTTGGGGATCAACTATCCATTCGTCCCCACTTGTTGCAGGGGGCCACAAGGGTTGTCTGTTCTACACAGAAGCCATGCCCCACGCCAGCCCCCGTCGTACAGCGAGGTGGTGGTTCACAAGGGAACGGCCTGACAGCTGACGGTTGGGGCCTTTGGGGTGCCTCAGGGGGTGTATCACACCCCAGGCCAGCGGTTGTGTGTGGTGGTGACTGTAGCCCACTGCATGGCTAGAAGACGGCGGACAGAGACGATTTCCGACATTCGGCAGGCATGATGCGTATAAGTGAAGCAGTGCTGCTCCTTGTTTGTGGGCCCTGTCGTGACATTCCCTTCAAGGCAACCGTCTATGGGCGGAATCATCAACGCAAGCTGTCCCTTGCAAGGGTGTGAATCAGCATCGTCTGATGCGCAACACCAAGAGGCATGACGATGCCATACAGCCCTGCACCTGGCAGGCACCACCGCAGTGACTACGCCACCGGATGAGGCACCCGCTCTTGCATGGTGCTCCTTGCTGTGGTGCTCAGTCAACCACTCCACAATGTTGTGGAGGCAGTCGTCACACTGGCTCGTGCTGAAGGCACCTGCGGTCACTCGCCCTTCCGCCCCGCATCTGTCACCTTCACTGCGTTGCCTGTCCGCTGACCGAGCATCCGTCAAGGCTTCCTGCACCCGTCCGCGCTTCGTCACGTCTTCATTCACAGCTGTGAATGCTTGTCTTGCCCCGCCTGCCCCTTCAGGTCCTGAGGCTGCATCGAGGCCCAGCGAGCTCAAGCTGCGTGATATCAACCGCTGTGCTATCAGACCAGCTCAACAGCAGCGAGCCACTCACGAGCTGGACTGCTGGACATCCAGTTCCACTGGAGCTTCGACGGATCGCGGTCCGCCGCACTGCGCATGGTGATGTCGCCTCCTGCACCATTCATCACGACATAGGGGTGGTGCAGGAGAACGGGCCGTCGCTGTGCCCGCCCCGCGGCAGTGGTTCACCCAGGCTGCACAATGCTACTGGCGCATGCTGCCGTGTGGACTCCCGGTAGACCGCATACCTGTGCGCATTGGGGTACCACGCACATGTGGTTCTCGATGGCATCATCGCAGTCGTGGCAGTGATTTCCGTCAGTATCTTATCATCTGGCATATGCTGCCCCGTTGGAGTTGCTCCTGCAACGTTGCCCCTGTGATTATCCCGGACCCTTCCACAGCGCGTTCATTCGCGCTCATTCGCCACCTCCTTGAAGGCCCTGGCGCAGCGCCACTCGTGTGTCGATCCGACGAAGATGAACAGAGCTGGCATGGGACGTGCCCTGCTGCGCTGCTCTGGGGGCCTTCGCCACCTGGGGGAGCAGCACCTCTCATGCCCGACATGCTGGCCACCTGCCTGACACAGCACAACACAACACAACACAACATCATTGCATCGCAACCGTTGCACCTATCCCGCCACACTCAGGGATGCCCGCCACCGTGCAGCCCACACCAGGGTGTGAGCACCATGGTGTGCCAGCGAGTTCACATCGCCTGCTCCTTCCCCCCCCTCCTCCGCAAACCCGCACGTCGCGAGGAAGCCGACCACCAATTGACAACCTCCCAGGACACGCTCCTGGTGACGGATCTATCACTTGGCGGTTTACGGTTGTAGCATTTATCCGCAAAGCGAAGCGGCGTCTTCCACCTTGGCCTCACCCTCAGACCCTCCCTTCACAACCCGAGCGGTTCGCGGTAGTGTCCCCAACCGAGGTTTGGCAGGCTCACCGCTTCCTCCTCCATACGTTTCCAGGCAACTGCCGCGACTGCCCCCGGTGCAGAGTACCATGTCCAAAGCGTTTGTGGTCAATTGACAACCTCCCAGCACCCTCTCCTGGGCGCGTCGCTCAGAAGATGAAAACGCAGTCGCCCTATCAGAGCAGGTGACACTGATGTCTCTGAATGGACCGTCACACGACTCCGGAAATGGCTGTCAATCCGACCGAAGACGGGCATTTCACGCGACTATGCGAGAGGCACCTGTCTGCCTCATGTGCCGAATGTTCCGGCATTCGAGGGCCTTGCCCTCTGACCGCCGGAATGCACAGACACCCATTTCGTCCAGCCTCTGTGGATTATAGAGCGACAAGTCCACGAGGCCTCTCATGGTGATGCCTCATCAGGACCCCATCTTGCCCCCCATCACGGCACTGCCCCTGCCGAATGTACAGGCTTGCATCGGGCGTTTGATTGATGTTTGCCGACAGCATTACGACACACCCACGCGCAAACCTCTCACTCAACGCCGCCTCGGCACGCCCTCGGCACACCTGCGAGCAGGGCACCACCGGCAGGCTCAACAGGGTACCTCACCCCCACCCCGAGGGGTGTGAGCCCGAAGGGAATCGGGTCCACTCCGGGTGCTTCACATCCCTCCCTTCACAACCCAAGTGGTTCGCGGTAGTGCCCCCAAGGTTCGATGAGGTTGGGCAGGCCCACCGCTCCTGTCTCCATACGTTTCCAGGCAACTGCCGCGACTGCCCCACGCCTGCCTCCCTCCCAGCGCACCCTCCCCTTGGCATCCCCGGCACGGTGGCCGTGTCAGGGTTATGATTAGGTGGTTGACCAGGGGGATTGCCTATTCCCCGGAATGCCAGGGGCAGGCCTAATCAAAACCCTGATCAGGCCACCACTTCCTGTCGATGAGCTGCGCGCCGTTGCCGTGGACTGTGCGGTGTGGAGTTCACGCTGACACCACCACCACCACCACCACCACCCCCCAGGCGCCCACCCCCACCCTTTTCCTTGCTGCACCCCAGCATGTGAGGCTGGTTGTGTGTGAAGCACCCACCCAGCCCCACGCCGCACAATGGTGTTCCGCGTGGGCCGCTACAAGTTTGTGGCAGACCTGCTGAAGGAGAGGTTCGCAGGGGTCTACCAAAAGGACCCTCTCGCCTACCACAAGGCGAGGAAAGGCGTTGCATTGCTGCCGGAGATGATGATCGGTTTTCTGAAGGCGGGGAAGTATGTTCTTGTGGGCGAAGAGGGCTTCACCACGGCGCTGGAGATTTGCGTGCTTGCGAACCAACGCAGCGTTGGGGAGGAGCTGCTGGCGTTGATGAGGTCCTCCCAGAAGATGCTCACCATCCGACAGGTCGAAGCCGCCCTCGCCTTCAACGCACGCGATGGGCGCATTTCGCGATGCAAAGAGCTATTTGTCATCATGAAGCGGCACAAGCTCACGCCCACCCGCCGCGCCTACACACAGATGCTCCGATGCATCGCCCTGGCACAGGAATCCGCCTTTGACCCCACCCCGACACGCGACAAGACCCTCCGGTGGAACGCCGCGGTGAAGGTCTTCCTGGAAGCCACCAAGGCAGGGTTCAACTCACTAACGATCCACCACTCCCTCCTCTACGTTGCCCAGTCGTGGTCGCACTGCACATTTGTGCTCCGGCGCATGCGCACTGCAAGGCTCAGTCCTAACGTCCTGACCTACAACCTCATGCTCCGTGTGGGGGCAAGGAATGCAGGGGGCCCGTTGGCGCTCGCAGAGGCAGACGCTTTGATGAAGAGGATGCGGCAGCGGGGCCTGCGTCCGAACTGTTCGACTTACACCACATATCTCACGCTCTGCCAGCATGCAGATGACGCTGTGGGGCGGGCAGTGAGGGTGCTGCGCGATATGGCGCGGAATGGGGTTCAGCCCAACCGGGTAACAGCCGCTGCCTTCGTCGCGCTGCTGTCGCGCAACCACACCCACCCCCGCGCTGTGCTGTATGCAGAGCAGTCGATGCACAACTCGCTCCTCAAGTCGGTCCACTCGACGGAGCTCTTCCGCGGGGTCATGGCACTCTACGCTAAGAGGGGCGATGCGCACAAAGCCCTGGCCCTGGTGCACCTCATGTGGGAGAACAGCTGTGTCCTCACCGCGGCTATCAGGGAGCATTTCGATACAGCTGTTAAAGGGACTGACGTGCGCTTCCCCGGGACCACGCTGCAGGCCAGGTCGACGACACAGATTGCCTTGGAGGTTAAATAAATAGTGACCCGCGGAGGTGGGGGGGCAGGGGACGGGGATGAGGGAGGGTGTGTCAGCACAGGCCCCTATCGCGTCGCGATGCAAGCCAAGATGGATCGCACACCATACCCCCCCCCCCCTGGGTCTCCCGTTGTGCATTGATCTGCCTTGTACAACATATCTGGTGTAGTGACTACAAAAAGGACTAACATTGCGAGAAGGTGCTGGGAGATTTACTTTTCCATTCACTCTCGACGATCAAACCCCCCTGGGTCTGCTGGAGCCCGGCGGATGCCAGGGTGTGTCCAGCTCCAATGATTTGTTCCTTTTCTGTACCCGCCCTCTTGTCTGCAGGCGGGGCTTTCTCTCCTCTTGCCTTTGCAGCGTGGCTGGGCTGATGCCTTGCCAGGCGGTCGGGCGGAGTCATCTGCGATCGATGTGGCTATGGGGCGATGGGGCTTCAGCTCTGCCTACGCCCAACTCCTGTTTTGTTCGGCACGATTCACTATAGAGCGAAGGGACTTCGGCATGTTTTTTTTTCACAGCCCCTCGATTCCCTGTGTCAGGTGTGGAGGCCCCTGGCACCGTTGTGGCATGGAAATATTATTGCCATTTCGACGTGGTCAACTCGGGGAGAATTTCACCGTGCGGATTGTTGCGGACACTTTACACGCCACAGGCAGGCTGTGTGGAGGGTGTTCGGTGCTCTGCTCTTCGAAGAGCTTCGAAGAACACCAACTGTCGGTGTGCCCCTCTTTGTTTCTTGTGACCCGCCCGGGTGCAAAAATGGGATATCTATCACTGGATACTCCGCCCACCCACACCCACACCCAGCCATCCTCACTTTCAGGTGACACCGGCAGCATGCCACCCTGCGTGGCAGATGCACCGGACACAGCGGACATCGAGGCGAGAGCACGGGTGATCGTGGAGCTGCCGGACGACGTGCCCCTGCTCGATCTGCTGGACCTCCCCCTGGTATCTGAGGAGGACACCCAGTTTATCCAGCTGCAGAAGGAGCAGCTTGTGAAGGACCTGAAGACATTTACAAACACCTCCCCCGAGGTTGCGCTGCTGCTGGGGCTTGCGAGAGACAAGGTCATCGCCGTGTGGAAGAGGCACCAGCTGAACGAACAGAAGAAGAAGGCCGTCCCTGGCGCCACGGTGCCCCTGGAGGATTTGGATGACACCGACGAATGGGAAGCCCCGGGGGATGCGCGGTCTCTATTCCACAGCCTCCTGCCAAGCAGGGGCTTTCAGAAGTTCTTCACCTACACCACCCCCTGCATGTTCCTCATCGATCGGAAGCCCCCGACAGAGAAGCCACGAGACTTTCGCAATGCTGAACTGTATTACTCCGCCCTCACGCGGGCTCTGTGGATTGATCTGCAGGACAACATGCTCGCATTCCTGCCAAAGCATAACGTTGCAACCACCGACGAGGAGCGGCGGATCGAAGACCTGTGCCACAGGAGAACGATGCATGTGAAGAGCCTCCGCAAGACGAGGAGCCAGTCGGAGAACCAGCTGCAAATCGTTTCCTTCTATGGCGACATACCCCGCCACGTCGACACCAAGATCGTCATGAATGCTGTGGTGGTGTGGCGCGAGCACCCACAGCAGACATTCCCCCGCCTCTGCCACCCTCTGGAGAGCCTCTATATGGGCATCGCGTGGGAGAAGGTAAGGCGCAATAACCGGGTTCTGTCAATCACGATGAACAAGCCGCTGAGCGCGGTTGACCTGACCTATCCCGGTTTTGAGGGCAAGTGGCGCGTCACCCTCCTGAACTGCCTGCGGCCCCACCAGCTCGCCCTCGATGCGTGCAGTCTGCAGCCGACACCCCCGTTTATCGACTCCTTCATCAGACCGCGGCACGCCGTGGACCCTTTCCACTTTGAGATGCCGCACCGCCGGCATGCTGTGAAGGGCCTCAACCGGAGTCAGCAGAGGGCGTTAGAGGCGCACCGTACGTCGCGAGGCATTGTCATTATTGAAGGCCCTCCTGGGACTGGGAAGTCCCGCACCGTTGGCGAGCTGTTGGCTGACGCCTACACCAATGCGAGGACAGTGGAGAAGGTGCTGGCGTGCGCAAGCTCCAACATCGCTGTGCAGACGTCCCTGCGGAAGTTCCTCGAGCGGAGTGACATGGATGACCTGTGCCTGCCACATGTGACTCTGATTGGCATTCCCGAGAAGATCCCGGAAGATCTCAAGTATCTATCCCCGTGCTCCCTGCGGAAAGACATCCAGGACTGGTATAAGCACAACCTGAGCGCCCTGTTCAGCAAACACACAGTCCCCGAGGCAGTTTTTTACGAGCACATGGATCAGATCCGGACGATCTGCAGGGATGGATACAACATGTGGCGGGAGAAGGTTTTGAACCTGTGCCCCTTCCTTCTGGACAAGCTGCCGCCCTTCGACGAGCACAGCGATGTCGACCCCGACAAGGCGTCCCTCAAGGCTGCACGCATCTCCTTTCACACCCAAATCGGGACCCTTCGGAACCTGGACATCTCGCACGAATGCATCACGAGGGCTAAGATCGTCTTCTGCACGCTCATCTCCTCCGGGCGTGTCATCAAATCCTTCGAGACGCACAGCACCGAGATGCACGTGCGGGACCTGGTGGTCGACGAGGCTGGCCACGCCCCTGAGCACGACCTGCTTATCCCTTTTGCCCTCAACCCCCGCCGCCTGCTGCTGGCGGGAGACATCAAGCAGCTGCAGTCCTGCCTCACGCACCCTATCAAGGTGATGGGGTGGGCCCAGTCCTCTATGGAGCGCCTCCTGAACTGCGGGACACAGTCTTACGTGCTGCAGGAGCAGTACCGGATGCACCCCGAGATCCTGGAATTTATAAAGCATGAGTTCTATAAGGAGCCCCGGTTTGCAGAGCTGGACACTGCGGCGTGTGTATTGGTGCGGCAGCCTCTGCTCGACCCCGCTGACGACAGCCTGCCGCCCTACGCAAGGCTGCCTGTCTGTGCCATCTCTGTCGCCACCGAGGAGTCGCGGGGGTTTCCCGGCTCAGCGTCATACCGCAATGTGGGTGAGGCAAAGGTCGTTATCGCCATCGTGTCGCATCTCAAGCAGCTGCTCGCTGACAAACCGGCAGTCAGCGTGGGGGTCATCACGCAGTATCTCGACCAGCATTGGTATCTGCAGCATTGCTTAGGCATGATGGGGCTGAGGGAGTGGGTGACGGTCAACACCGTGGACTCCTTCCAAGGAGGGGAGCACGACGTGGTAGTGCTATCCTGCGTGCGCAGCAAGACGCATGGCGTGGGGTTCTTCCGCGAGCCCCAGAGGCTCAACGTCGCGCTGTCGCGTGCGCGGCACAACCTGGTGATCGTCGGAAATTTCCGGCACCTCCACGACAAGGGGGGCGTGCATCTGCAGAACCTGGCAAACCACTGCAAAGACCGCGGCTATTTGTTCCCCGTCGAGGAGAGTCAGGTCCCGCCAGAGCACAGGCCTGATCTAACCGGCAACGAGGCTGTGGCATATCACATGCCAGGCGATGGGTAAGAGACCTACATCCCCCGTTTACCCTGTTTGCCCATCTCAATCATGACAATGGGGTGTGTGTGGAAATAAACAGTGGAGATCGCATCAAGAGCAAGTGCTCGGTGTGTGTCTACACTAATATAAAAAGATTCACGTGTGTGTGTGCACAGTGAAGGTGTGGAGACACCACCAAGAGCAAGTGTCTGGCGTTGTCTGTTCTACTCTAACAATGTTCATATGTGTGTGTGGTGATGTGGAATGCTGTCCCCGTTTCTGTGGGGGTGTTCTGTTGTTCTGTTGTTGTGTTGTTGTGTTTTGTCTCTATCTGTAGGGGAGGCGGACAGAGAAAATTTCTAGCACAAAAACTACTTTTTCAACAAACACCTTCTCCAGCCGGTACCAACCCCCCATATGGTCTTTTTGGGGTCCTAGAGGACCGTCTTCAACTCTCTTCACGACTTAAATGCTCGCCGTTTGCTTTTAAAATCGTAAAAACACGTTTTGTGACAGAGCTGGCGGGACTACCAATTTTGAGAGTGTAGTCATCGAAAAAAAGGCACGTGGACCCCTTCCAGGTCCCAGAAATGGGGTCCCAGGACCCCAGACCCACGAAATCGAAGTCTGTGGGGTGAAGACGGTGTTCCAGGTGTCGAAAACACACACAGAACCGCTTCCTGTGTGTCTAGGTGGCATTGGATGACTGAAGACGGTCACACGGAGACCGTCTTCAGGGAAGATTTCCCCAGGAGGTCCCCAAGCGACGAGATTCACCGGATGTGTTGTGGAAATGACGGGAAGGACACAGAGAATCCCAGACAAACGGAAACCATGTGGACGAGTTCTCCGTAAGGCAGGCTGTTCCACACCGCAGAGATTCCCACGATAGTTTCCCCGCACCGTGGAGATTCCCATGATAGTTTCCCCGCACCGCGGAGATTCTCACGATAGTTTCCCCGCACCGGAGAGATTCCCAGGGTAGTTTCCCCGCACCGCAGAGATTCCCAGGTTAGTTTCCCCGCACCGCGGAGATTCCCACGATAGTTTCCCCGCACCGAAGAGATTCCCAGGGTATTTTCCCCGCACCGCAGAGATTCCCACGATAGTTTCCCCGCACCGCGGAGATTCCCAGGTTAGTTTCCCCGCACCGCGGAGATTCCCACGATAGTTTCCCCTCACCGCAGAGATTCCCAGGGTATTTTCCCCGCACCGTGGAGATTCCCACGATAGTTTCCCCGCACCGCAGAGATTCCCAGGTTAGTTTCCCCGCACCGCAGAGATTCCCACGATAGTTTCCCCGCACCGGAGAGATTCCCACGACAGTTTCCCCGCACCGCGGAGATTCCCAGGTTAGTTTCCCCGCACCGCAGAGATTCCCAGGGTAGTTTCCCCGCACCGTGGAGATTCCCAGGTTAGTTTCCCCGCACCGCGGAGATTCCCACGATAGTTTCCCCTCACCGCAGAGATTCCCAGGGTATTTTCCCCGCACCGTGGAGATTCCCACGATAGTTTCCCCGCACCGCAGAGATTCCCAGGTTAGTTTCCCCGCACCGCAGAGATTCCCACGATAGTTTCCCCGCACCGGAGAGATTCCCACGACAGTTTCCCCGCACCGCAGAGATTCCCAGGGTATTTTCCCCGCACCGTGGAGATTCCCACGATAGTTTCCCCGCACCGCAGAGATTCCCAGGGTAGTTTCCCCGCACCGCGGAGATTCCCACGACAGTTTCCCCGCACCGCAGAGATTCCCAGGGTAGTTTCCCCGCACCGCAGAGATTCCCACGATAGTTTCCCCGCACCGCGGAGATTCCCACGATAGTTTCCCCGCACCGCAGAGATTCCCAGGGTAGTTTCCCCGCACCGCGGAGATTCCCACGACAGTTTCCCCGCACCGCAGAGATTCCCAGGGTAGTTTCCCCGCACCGCAGAGATTCCCACGATAGTTTCTCCGCACCGTGGAGATTCCCACGATAGTTTCCCCGCACCGCGGAGATTCCCACGATAGTTTCCCCGCACCGCAGAGATTCCCAGGGTATTTTCCCCGCACCGTGGAGATTCCCAGGTTAGTTTCCCCGCACCGCAGAGATTCCCACGATAGTTTCCCCGCACCGCGGAGATTCCCACGATAGTTTCCCCGCACCGGAGAGATTCCCACGACAGTTTCCCCGCACCGCAGAGATTCCCAGGGTAGTTTCCCCGCACCGCGGAGATTCCCATGATAGTTTCCCCGCACCGCAGAGATTCCCAGGGTAGTTTCCCCGCACCGTGGAGATTCCCAGGTTAGTTTCCCCGCACCGCAGAGATTCCCACGATAGTTTCCCCGCACCGCGGAGATTCCCACGATAGTTTCCCCGCACCGCAGAGATTCCCAGGGTATTTTCCCCGCACCGTGGAGATTCCCACGATAGTTTCCCCGCACCGGAGAGATTCCCACGACAGTTTCCCCGCACCGCAGAGATTCCCAGGGTAGTTTCCCCGCACCGCGGAGATTCCCATGATAGTTTCCCCGCACCGCAGAGATTCCCAGGGTATTTTCCCCGCACCGTGGAGATTCCCACGATAGTTTCCCCGCACCGGAGAGATTCCCACGACAGTTTCCCCGCACCGCAGAGATTCCCACGATAGTTTCCCCGCACCGCGGAGATTCCCAGGGTAGTTTCCCCGCACCGCAGAGATTCCCACGATAGTTTCCCCGCACCGGAGAGATTCACACGACAGTTTCCCCGCAACGCGGAGATTCCCACGATAGTTTCCCCGCACCGCAGAGATTCCCCGGGCAGTTTCCCCGCACCGCGCAGATTCCCACGATAGTTTCCCCGCACCGCGGAGATTCCCAGGGTAGTTTCCCCGCACCGGAGAGATTCACACGACAGTTTCCCCGCAACGCGGAGATTCCCCGGGCAGTTTCCCCGCACCGCGCAGATTCCCACGATAGTTTCCCCGCACCGCGGAGATTCCCAGGGTCGTTTCCCCGCACCGCAGAGATTCCCACGATAGTTTCCCCGCACCGGAGAGATTCACACGACAGTTTCCCCGCAACGCGGAGATTCCCACGATAGTTTCCCCGCACCGCAGAGATTCCCCGGGCAGTTTCCCCGCACCGCGCAGATTCCCACGATAGTTTCCCCGCACCGTGGAGGTTCCCAGGGTAGTTTCCCCGCACCGCAGAGATTCCCACGACAGTTTCCCCGCACCGCGGAGATTCCCAGGGTAGTTTCCCCGCACCGTGGAGATTCCCAGGGTAGTTTCCCCGCACCGCAGAGATTCCCCGGGCAGTTTCCCCGCACCGTGGAGGTTCCCAGGGTTGTTTCCCCGCACCGCGCAGATTCCCACGATAGTTTCCCCGCACCGTGGAGATTCCCACAATAGCTTCCCCGCACCGCGGAGATTCCCAGGTGATTTTCCCCGTACCGTCGAGATTCCCGTGATAGTTTCCCCGCACCGTGGAGATTCCCAGCATAGTTTCCCCGCACCGTGGAGATTCCCAGGATAGTTTCCCCGTACCGTCGAGATTCCCAGCATAGTTTCCCCACACCGCAGATATTCCCACAGTAGTTTCCCCACGCCGTCGAGATTCCCGGAATCTCGTAGATATGTGGAGCACATTGGGGGATTCTCATCGGTGTGGCCACGCAGCAGGCATCTCGTAGAGATGTGGATTATCGAGGGGATGTCGTCGAGCTGTGGAACGCATCGGGGGAATCTCGTCGAGATGCGGACAGCAATGGCGGAATCTCATCCGTGTGTGGATCCTTTCGGGGGAATCTGTTCGAGATGGACACACGACTGGGGGTATCTCGTCAAGTTGGGGAACGTCACTGGCGATTCCGCTCCTGATAACCAGGTGCGGGCCATCTCGACGAGATTCCCCGAATACTGTCCCCATCTGTACGAGATTCCCCCGCTGTCACGCCCAGTTCTGGAGGAACAGAGGGGTGTGGTGCCGGGACCGTGTCTGAGATTTCCGACATGTGTCTGGTGATGTCACAAAAGTGCCGATTTTTGCTCTGAACGTCACCAAATGGGTCCAAATGTTTTTTGTGACAGATTTTATCAGGAGACAAAGGGGCTGTCCGCCTTCTCTACTATCTGAGCCATGTGATGGCATCCAGATAAGGGCGTGTAGTGTGCGAGTGTGCGACTCTGTAGAATGCCCTGTGTCTGCGTGTGTCTGTTGGGACCCTCCCCTTGTGATGGGATCGCCTTATTGCTTCCTTCTGCTTCCTGGTGGGCTTCTATTCCAATACCCACCCCCCCCCCCCATCCCGAAAACACTGGATTTCAGACACAACCTGCATAACGAGTGAAGGGTGATCATTCTTGTGCTCACGGTGGACTTCTGCATTGCGTGAGTAACTGTTTTCGCAGTCGGATTCGCAGGAGTACCTTGTTGAAGTATACTTAGGAAATGCAGAAGTATACTTAGGGGGTCTTCGCTAGCCGGTGCAAAAAAGTGCAGGCTGGTGCAGGGCAAAATGGGCCGAAAATGGGCCAAATCGGAGGCAAAAAAAAGGGCGGGGAGTTGGGTGGCCCCTAGCTGGGAGCACGCATTTGGACCCAAAAAATAATGTCGAGCGGTCCCTGTGCATTGTTCAGCCCTCACAGGACGAGAAGGCACGGCGGGGCCCGTGTCACGGGTAACCATTGAGATCAACCTGTCATCCTGGGCCAAGCCAAGATGGGAGCTGGCCGCCTGGGGCAATGCAGGAGCAACGGCTAGTGCTCGTGCTGGCACGAAGCGGAGCCAGGCAGTGCTGTCCCGAGAACGGGCCGAGCCAGACAGTGCTGTCCCAAGGGTGGGCCGAGCCAGACAGTGATGTCCCGAGAATGGGCCGAGCCAGGCAGTGCTGTCCCAAGGGTGGGCCGAGCCAGACAGTGCTGTCCCGAGAATGGGCCGAGCCAGACAGTGCTGTCCCGAGAATGGGCCGAGCCAGACAGTGCTGTCCCGAGAATGGGCCGAGCCAGGCAGTGCTGTCCCAAGGGTGGGCCGAGCCAGACAGTGCTGTCCCGAGAACGGGCCGAGCCAGACAGTGCTGTCCCGAGAACGGGCCGAGCCAGACAGTGCTGTCCCGAGAATGGGCCGAGCCAGGCAGTGCTGTCCCAAGGGTGGGCCGAGCCAGACAGTGCTGTCCCGAGAACGGGCCGAGCCAGACAGTGCTGTCCCGAGGGTGGGCCGAGCTAGGCAGTGCTGTCCCGAGAATGGGCCGAGCCACGCAGTCCTGTCCAGAGGGTGGGCCGAGCCAGGCAGTGATGTCCCGAGGGTGGGCCGACATCACATCCGGTCTCGGCCCGCTGTCTGGACCGCAGCAACAAGAAATCTGCGCTGCATGCACAGGAGCAGGGGGACTTGGCCCGTCCGCACTCCGACATTGCACCGCGCTGCCCCAGCGCTCCAGATCACAAGGCCCCCTGTGCCGCAGGAGGTGGAGACGTCGCAGACCAGTTCACCACCCCCAACAGTAGGTCACACTCCGCCTCGCCTGTAGGCCGTCTACTGTATGCAGGAGTCTGCGTGTGTTGACAAAGACACACACGCCCGGCACACCTGATTCTATGGGCAGCGCTCGTAACTCTCTCGGCGCCAAGTCGAAGCTGAGCAAGATTTGGTTGGACGGTGCAAATATAGCTAGCCTTGCGGGCTCGCTAAGACACTCTCCGAGCTAGCTACATGAACACAACATTGCACATCGCACGGTTTCGAAGGATGGGTACGCGATGCGGGTTTAGGTCTTGTGCTAATGTTACACACAGCAAGATCCCTGACGGAGGGGATCGATGGAGGCACTGAGGAGATCATGACTGGGAAGGGGTCCTGCATCGAACCCCCTCTGAGTGGAGCAAACACTCGGTACTCCGGGCGCCACGTTCTGCTCGGCTGGACATCACCCCGAGGTCGTGGCCACGGCCCCCGACCACTCACTGCGGGGAGCTTCCCGTCCAGACAGTGTCTGGACATCACTCCTGGGCTCGACCCACTGGGCCGAGCCGACGAGTCGTGTCCAGACACTGGGCCGAGCCCAGGAGTGCTGTCCAGACACTGGGCCGAGCCCAGGAGTGATGTCCAGACCCTGGGCCGAGCCAGGGAGTGGTGTCCAGACACTGGGCCGAGCCCAGGAGTGATGTCCAGACACTGGGCCGAGCCCAGGAGTGATGTCCAGACCCTGGGCCGAGCCCAGGAGTGCTGTCCAGGCACTGGGCCGAGCTCAGGAGTGCTGTCCAGTCCCTGGGCCGAGCCAGGGAGTGGTGTCCAGACCCTGGGCCGAGCCCAGGAGTGCTGTCCAGGCACTGGGCCGAGCTCAGGAGTGCTGTCCAGTCCCTGGGCCGAGCCAGGGAGTGGTGTCCAGACCCTGGGCCGAGCCCAGGAGTGCTGTCCAGACCCTGGGCCGAGCCAGGGAGTGGTGTCCAGACACTGGGCCGAGCCCAGGAGTGATGTCCAGACCCTGGGCCGAGCCAGGGAGTGGTGTCCAGACCCTGGGCCGAGCCCAGGAGTGCTGTCCAGACACTGGGCCGAGCTCAGGAGTGCTGTCCAGTCCCTGGGCCGAGCCAGGGAGTGGTGTCCAGACCCTGGGCCGAGCCCAGGAGTGCTGTCCAGACACTGGGCCGAGCCCAGGAGTGATGTCCAGACCCTGGGCCGAGCCAGGGAGTGGTGTCCAGACACTGGGCCGAGCCCAGGAGTGATGTCCAGACACTGGGCCGAGCCAGGGAGTGGTGTCCAGACACTGGGCCGAGCCCAGGAGTGATGTCCAGACACTGGGCCGAGCCAGGGAGTGGTGTCCAGACACTGGGCCGAGCCCAGGAGTGATGTCCAGACCCTGGGCCGAGCCCAGGAGTGCTGTCCACACTGGGCCGAGCCAGGGAGTGATGTCCAGACCCTGGGCCGAGCCAGGGAGTGGTGTCCAGACCCTGGGCCGAGCCCAGGAGTGCTGTCCAGACACTGGGCCGAGCTCAGGAGTGCTGTCCAGTCCCTGGGCCGAGCCAGGGAGTGGTGTCCAGACACTGGGCCGAGCCCAGGAGTGGTGTCCAGACCCTGGGCCGAGCCCAGGAGTGCTGTCCAGACACTGGGCCGAGCCAGGGAGTGATGTCCAGTCCCTGGGCCGAGCCCAGGAGTGCTGTCCAGACACTGACGATGTCCTGCCTCATACCCGCCATGCCCGCAATGCACTTCCGGATCACATGGTTGTGGATTTCTAGCGCCTTCCGCATTCCCTCGAAAGACTTCTCCAAGCAGAGGGTCGAGGCCTGCACGTCTGTGACCACGAGTGTCGTGATCTTCGTCTCTGTGGAGTAGTCATCGAAGAGCAGCGCCTGCTGGCTGTCTTCGTTCAGCATCCTACGACTAGGCCGGACATGGGCCGATCTCGGCAGTACTGGGCCGGCTATGGGCCGATCTCGCCCGATCTCGCCCGGCAGTGCTGGGCCGGCTATGGGCCGATCTCGGCAGTGCTGGGCCGGCTATGGGCCGATCTCGCCCGTACTGGGCCGGACATGGGCCGATCTCGGCAGTGCTGGGCCGGCTACGGGCCGATCTCGCACGTACTGGGCCGGACATGGGCCGATCTCGGCAGTACTGGGCCGGCTATGGGCCGATCTCGGCAGTGCTGGGCCGGCTATGGGCCGATCTCGCCCGTACTGGGCCGGATATGGGCCGATCTCGGCAGTGCTGGGCCGGCTACGGGCCGATCTCGCCCGTACTGGGCCGGACATGGGCCGATCTCGGCAGTGCTGGGCCGGCTACGGGCCGATCTCGCACGTACTGGGCCGGACATGGGCCGATCTCGGCAGTACTGGGCCGGCTATGGGCCGATCTCGGCAGTGCTGGGCCGGCTATGGGCCGATCTCGCCCGTACTGGGCCGGATATGGGCCGATCTCGGCAGTGCTGGGCCGGCTACGGGCCGATCTCGCACGTACTGGGCCGGACATGGGCCGATCTCGGCAGTACTGGGCCGGCTATGGGCCGATCTCGGCAGTGCTGGGCCGGCTATGGGCCGATCTCGCCCGTACTGGGCCGGACATGGGCCGATCTCGGCACTGCTGGGCCGGCTACGGGCCGATCTCGGCCGTACTGGGCCGGACATGGGCCGATCTCGCCCGTACTGGGCCGGCTATGGGCCGATCTCGCCCGTACTGGGCCGGCTATGGGCCGATCTCGCCCGTACTGGGCCGGCTATGGGCCGATCTCGGCAGTGCTGGGACGGCTATGGGCCGATCTCGCCCGTACTGGGCCGGACATGGGCCGATCTCGGCAGTGCTGGGCCGGCTATGGGCCGATCTCGCCCGTACTGGGCCGGCTATGGGCCGATCTCGGCAGTGCTGGGACGGCTATGGGCCGATCTCGCCCGTACTGGGCCGGCTAAGGGCCGATCTCGGCAGTGCTGGGCCGGCTACGGGCCGATCTCGCCCGTACTGGGCCGGACATGGGCCGATCTCGCCCGTACTGGGCCGGCTATGGGCCGATCTCGGCAGTGCTGGGCCGGCTATGGGCCGATCTCGCCCGTACTGGGCCGGCTATGGGCCGATCTCGGCAGTGCTGGGACGGCTATGGGCCGATCTCGCCCGTACTGGGCCGGCTATGGGCCGATCTCGGCAGTGCTGGGCCGGCTACGGGCCGATCTCGCCCGTACTGGGCCGGCTATGGGCCGATCTCGGCAGTGCTGGGCCGGCTACGGGCCGATCTCGGCCGTACTGGGCCGGACATGGGCCGATCTCGCCCGTACTGGGCCGGCTATGGGCCGATCTCGGCAGTGCTGGGCCGGCTATGGGCCGATCTCGCCCGTACTGGGCCGGACATGGGCCGATCTCGGCAGTGCTGGGCCGGCTATGGGCCGATCTCGCCCGTACTGGGCCGGCTATGGGCCGATCTCGGCAGTGCTGGGACGGCTATGGGCCGATCTCGCCCGTACTGGGCCGGCTATGGGCCGATCTCGACAGTGCTGGGCCGGCTACGGGCCGATCTCGGCCGTACTGGGCCGGACATGGGCCGATCTCCCCCGTACTGGGCCGGCTATGGGCCGATCTCGGCAGTGCTGGGCCGGACATGGGCCGATCTCGGCAGTGCTGGGCCGGCTATGGGCCGATCTCGCCCGTACTGGGCCGGCTATGGGCCGATCTCGGCAGTGCTGGGCCGGCTATGGGCCGATCTCGCCCGTACTGGGCCGGACATGGGCCGATCTCGCCCGTACTGGGCCGGCTATGGGCCGATCTCGCCCGTACTGGGCCGGCTATGGGCCGATCTCGGCAGTGCTGGGACGGCTATGGGCCGATCTCGCCCGTACTGGGCCGGCTATGGGCCGATCTCGGCAGTGCTGGGCCGGCTACGGGCCGATCTCGGCCGTACTGGGCCGGACATGGGCCGATCTCGCCCGTACTGGGCCGGCTATGGGCCGATCTCGGCAGTGCTGGGCCGGCTATGGGCCGATCTCGCCCGTACTGGGCCGGCTATGGGCCGATCTCGGCAGTGCTGGGCCGGACATGGGCCGATCTCGGCCGTGCTGGGCCGGCTATGGGCCGATCTCGCCCGTACTGGGCCGGACATGGGCCGATCTCGGCAGTGCTGGGCCGGCTATGGGCCGATCTCGCACGTACTGGGCCGGACATGGGCCGATCTCGGCAGTGCTGGGCCGGCTATGGGCCGATCTCGCCCGTACTGGGCCGGGTCCAGGAGTGGTGTCCAGACCCTGGGCCGACCCAGGCTGTGGGTGGGGCATTTTGGTGCATTTTCCGTCGGTTTAGGTGAAAATTGTCGAATTTTGTCGAAATTTGACGACAGGTGACGAACAGCGAGAATCCCCGAAAAACCGGTTTTTAATTCATTTTTGGGGGGGGGGTCTTCGCTGACGAAGTTTTTGTCGAAGACCCCTGTCGTCGTCGTCAGAACACTGCCGTCTTCGGTGAAAAACCCCCTGAAACAGCCGTTTTCCTAATTATGTGACGAACGACGAAGTTTGTCGAAGTTTGTCGACCAGCGAAGACCCCCTTAGGAAATGCAGGAGTATACTTAGGAAAATCAGTCGTAATACCACGAATTATAGGGGGACCCTTTTCGAATTTTTTTTCTGGGTGGGTCCATTTTGCCTGTTTGAGGCCGATTTCGACGAAATTTCTGAGTTTTGAGCCCATTTTGGGCCCTAAAACACCTCAAAACGCGTATGTGAATTTTCGTTTTTTTTGGCCTTGGTGAATCCTCACCCCAAAGATGCCCCAAAAACATATTTCCCCAAAATCGGGTCCCAGTGGTCGGGAACTTCTCAGTGTCGACTCCCGCTCCCGAAAAGGGTTACCCTACCCCCGAGGGAGTCCACCGTCTCAGTGTGCGCTCAACGAAAGGTCGTCCGGAACTGTTCTCCCGCAGTTGCTGGACAGAGTCTACAATACAGCGAAAGGAGTACGATTTTTGATCCCGAATTCAACTATGCGGTTCCAAAAATTAAATACAGTTGTCCAACAAACATTGGTGGGGTAAAAACTAAGGTGGATTTCAGGATTTCTCAGAGCGAAGGTGGGTTATTACCCCATCAAAGTTTTTACCCCAGGGCAGCAGAACACAATGCATATTTGGGGTGATCAAAATCGCGTTTTTGACCCACACGCAACCGACACGGAACCTACACGGAACACCCCTTGCAGATTTTTCGGGAAGTAGGGCGGGTTGTTTTCTAGGGAATATGTTCACTCTTGTGCTGTCATTCTACTGCTTCCAGTGACTCCCGCGCAGCACTGGGTTCCGACCTGATGTCGGAGCGATCCAGTTCAGCCCGGAAGGAACAGATGTTCACTACCGTGGCCTCCGGCGGCAGGGAGGCACCGCCCCCCTTCCTGTAGTGCTTGTCTACAGGGGACACCGCTAAGTTTCGTCAAAGTTCACACTGTGTCGGTACCTGCTGTTCTGCTGATGCTGAGGAGAGAGTTGCGCTTTGCAAGACAGCCGTCCCCAACCCCCCGCCCCCTCCCACCACATTTCTGCAAAAATCTGCTTTGTGTTCTGTTGCCCTGGGGTAAAAACTAAGGTGGGTTTTAGGATTTTTTTACCAGTTACGAGCGACGAAGCGGAGCGAAGTCGCGAAGTAACGAAGGAAATCGTATGACTGAAGCTTTATAAGGATCACCTTCATGCCACTTCACAGGGGCTTACACAGCCTTTGACACAGGAGTGTGCGCTCAACGAAAAGTAGCCCGGATCTGCCTTTTTGCAGTTGCTGGGCAGGGTGTTTCTCTTATTATAGCGAAAGGAGTACGATTTTGGAGCTAAGGTGGGTTTTTACCCCACCAATGTTTGTTGGATGACTGTACATGAAGTTCGGGTCGTTTTGTGGGCGAAATACAAACACTCAAGACATCATGGGGCGCTGGTGCGGACCACCCGCATCGACGCCCCATGTATTGCCATCTGAGTTCGCCCAACATGTCAAAGTTGGGCGAACTATAGGATGTCTGGGAATGGAATGAGCACTCCCATGTGGCTGCCTGCGCCCTTGTGGAAGTAGAGGAGGTCAGGAATCTGTGGGAAACCAGTACTCCTGCTGGCGCTCGTCGTGTGTGTGGAGCATCTGTAGACGCCCGGCACCTCAGCCATCTTGCCCCCGCGCAAGCTCTGCCTGGCCGTGGAAGAGGATTGACACTCGGTCTGAATCTGGACTCTCTCTCGTGATGGCACTGAATAACCGTGCTTCATGCCACTGAGAAAATCGCGAGGTTTCGCCCCCCGAATTCACTCATGTGATCCCAAAAATCAAGCAAATGAGGTTTGCCTCCAAATCGGGGTTGTGGGGAGAAAATCGGCCAAATGAGGTTCGGGTCGTCTTTTGTGCGAAATTCAGACAAAACTCAAGTATTCAAACGCTATACCTACCCCAACCGCAACCCCACCCCCTGCCTTCTGCCCCCCCACCCCTGTGCAAGGTCATGTGCCCCATCCCATCGCGTGTTGCCTTGATTGTTGCAGATTTTCAAATTGGGGAATTTCAGGTGACCCGATGATAGGGATGTACCCCGAGGGTCTACCTGCAGGGATCCACTTTTTGCTATGCCTGCATTGCTGCTGTTTGCGCTTCTCGCCTCCACACACCACCCTGGGGGGAGGGACAGAGGGCGGAGGGGGCTACACACTTACACAACCGATTCGGTCAAACAATGCCACGTCATCCCCATTGGGGTCCTGGACCGCGGCCTCTCTCCCAGCGAATTGGTGTCGTCATCAGGCAGGCTAAGTAGTTGTCTACACAGGACATTGGTTTTAAGGGGGGTCTGAGTTCTGCGGAACTGGCTTCAAGGGACGCCCCCTCGTAATGACTGGGTGGATGGAGCCAAGTAATACCAGGTGGTCGGACACCGGAACTCTCGGCATTTATTAGTCGCGGGAACTGTGTCCGTGTGGTAGGTGACCCCTTCCGATTCCACTGATTCCACTCTTGAACATGTAGTGTTGAAAGATACTTGGTGTTCTGATGTTTTACAGGGTACTTGACAAAGGAAAGAGGGTGGTCAGTCTTGTGATCCACCCTGAATCCTTCCTGTGAGCAGCAGATCCACAACACCTTGACTTCTTTCAGCGGCTGTATTGATATTGCCTGACACAGCAAACATGATTCAATTGGAGGAACAAGCCTCGTACACCAGCGGCCCAAAAGGTGGATTTCATGTATGGTTTTAGGATTTCCCTTATTACTGATGGTGTAGAGACTACAAAGCCTGACCTGATGACGCCGCCATGAACCTGGGAGACACGCCGCGTGAGAAGGGACCTCGGTGCGGGGTGGTGTGAAGATCCTGCCTGAGTGCCCTCGTCGGGACCCGCGGTAAACCGTGGCGTTCCCCCCGAGGCAAGTCCAGGACGAAGGTTGCAGATAACCGCTGCACCTCTTCGTCCAAAAGGAGCTCACAGGATAGGGGAACTGCCCACACCCCACTCACGACAGTGTATCCGAAAGGTGCACTGCGCGTGTGGTGGCGGTGTCGGGTCCAGACCCACCTCGTTCCCCCATGCCCGTCAGTTGTTGCCCCTGCAGGGGTGGCTGCTGTCTGGCATGGGGGGCGCCCTCCCTGCCTTGCAAGGAAAAATGTAGAACGGCATGCTGCCCGTTTCTTCATTTTTCACCTTGCCTGGTGGGGGGGGAACCTCTCACGAGGCAAAAAAGAGGAACGGCATGCTGCCCGTTCACTCATTTTTGCCTTGCGTGACTGCATTTCCTAAGTACCGTAAACGGAAATATTGTGGACCGTAATAAAGGTGAACCGTACTATAGGTGGACCGTAAAAAAGATGGAACAAATGGGATTTTTCCGGAACTTGGAACATTTTTACGGTCCACCTATTGGTATGGCTGAAACCCACTTTTTCGGTGACCCAAAAAGTACCTAAGAAGTACCCAAATTTGACTTTTTTTAAGGGGGGGTGTCAAAACTTATTTTCTGCCGGTTTCAGTCTGGATTTGTGGTCAGAGGCACCCCATGGCCAAAATGACCCCACCACGATCCGCACAGATCCCAAACGTTCAAAAGAACGGGGTTATGGAAAATTCGTGAGGGGGGTCCCGCTGGGTGGGTGGGTGGCTGGGGTGGGGGCCTGCCGGGTGGCGACCTCACACACCCTGCACCTGCACCGCCATCCTATACTGTCCTGCCATCCCTACTGTCCCGCCAGCCTATGCTGTACCGCCAATCCTGTTGTTCGAGCATGCCGCAGTACACGGCTCTCTCGCCTCTGCCACATGTGGCCAACAGCACAGTGTGTCGGCTTGCGACCTGCACTGCCACCTGCACCTGCGACCTGATGGATTCCAGTGCAGTGAAGACGAAGTCCGTGTGTGCAGCCGCCAACTACACGGTGGACTCCAGCCACCCTAGCGGGAGTCTGGGAGCGGGAGTCTGAGAGGGTGTCTTTTTCTGCAGTATGTACTGGAGACTCCCGCTAGTTGAGACTCCCGAAAAGGGTTACCCTACCCCCGCTGGAGTCCACCGTGTATGCGGCACATGACCCTGCCTTCGCCGCATTCATCGCGAGAGAATGTCCGCATGTAATCAAGGTGTCTGGGCTACTGTGGCAAAAAGCTTCGAACGGCCGCTTCTGCACCACTGCGGCCGCCTGTTGGTCCCTCTCGCAGCTCGTTGACGGCGACGATAACGTCCTCGATTTCCTCCTGCGCATCCTTCTTTCGTGAAGTTGCAAATAGGGATACGAAGACGTACGAGGCTGTGATGGAGTTGGAGGGGGACCGCGAGACTGTGCGGAGGATGGGAATCTGCTTCGCGCACCTCGTGTACCCCTGCATTCTGTTTGTGTCACGGTTCTCGAAGAGCGAGGCCCAGGCAAGTGACACTTGCCAGCTCGGGTTCTCCTCGGAGTTGTTCCGCTTCCTCGCCTGGCGCTTGTGGCAAGCGGAGGCGAATGCAGAGGACGGGTACCTCCAGAGCTGGAGAGATCACCAGGAAGACTGCTTCGGCTAGTCCCTGTGCCTCTCGTTCGAGTCTGCAACATGCACACTGAAGGGCGGTGTTCCCGAGGAACTGGCGATGACTATGGAGAATGCATGTACAATTGCTTGCACTGTAGATTTTGACTCCTCGCCGCACAGGTGTCAGAGGAACAGTTGAACGAGGTTGTCCCCACTCTTCTCGCTGAATCTGGTGTCGCCAAATACTATGGTGCCCACCACGATATTCTTCCTTCTTTGAGGTGTTGGCGCTTCCACCACGTGCGAGGAGAGGGAAGATTGGAAAACAATTGTCGGTCGGGGGCTGGTAAAGCCAAGTGGACAAGGACAACCAGAAAACAATAAGAGGACGGCAGCCACACACACAGAACTGTCCATACGTAACAAATGATCCGTCGCACCTGCCGACTCAACGGCCCAAGGTTAGCGGCATCGGCCGAAGTCGGACGGTGGGTGGACTTCTCACCAGGGTTTGACCCTCTGCCCCAAGGTGGACAAGGCCGACGCTGAGAAGTTTCTCCGCACATCCATCCACCGTTTTGCTTCCGGTTGCTACTCCGAGTACAAGAGATACTCCCAGTCCACGGAAGGGATGGCTGCAGAGAGAACAGGCGCACTGGGACCTGCGGTCCTGGAAGGGGTCTGCGGCAGGATGCGGAGGGTGTTGATGATGAATGGGGGGGGGGGTCGCTATCCAGGATGGTGTCCTCCGCGCCAAGCTCTGTTGCATGCATCATTGGGTTGATGGCACCTCTCCAGGTGTCACAGAGGCCCAGATCTCTTCTCTGGGGGGAAAGCTGGGGGCGGTGCAGGAGAGGAAGCTCCGTATTGGCAAGCTGCGACTTGCGGAACTCGAAGTCGCGAGGATCGCAGACAATAACGCATCTGAACGCAAGCGCAAGCGGACTGCCTTGATTGACAGTATTTGCATTGTATTCCACTGTGATGTGTCGTGGTTAAAGGGGGTGTTGGTGCAGCAAGCCCTGGCACGCGGGATCCTCAACTGCCAGAGTAAAAACAAACCCGCTATTCTTGAACTCATTGAGAGTATGGACCGGTGTTTTACTCTGTCGGAACTGAGGGAATATGCGGAGGCGAGGGAACTCGTAGTCCGCCCAGAGTGGAGTCAGGAAGAGTTACTCGCGAAGCTTCAGGACCACGACACGGAACACATCGAGATTCCAGCGGTTGAAGAAGGAGAGTAGAGCGTAGACGGTCCAGAGGCTGGAGTAAGCCAGTAGAGCCGTAGAGAGTGCGGGTGCCACAGCCCCAAAACCCCCCACCCCCTCCGCTCACTTCCTGCCTGCAGGTCCCTTTTTGTTGTAACCCTCAACCAGCAAAGTGCCCCTGAACTGATCTCCCACTCCTCTCCTCCCAGCATTCACAGGCACAACTGCCTGAACCAGACCCGCATTTCACGGGTGAAGTTTGTCACCTAGACCACAAAAATGACCCCACTACGATCCGCGCGGAGTCCAAAAAGTACAATGGGGGAAGAAAATCACGATTCTGGGAGGTCGAATTTTTCCACCCAAGAAAATAAGTTTTGACACCCCTCCCCCTTTTTCGGTGACCCAAAAAGTACCCAAGAAGTACCCAAATTTGACTTTTTTTTGGGCGTCAGCCAGACCACCTATTTTACGGTTGGGATCGTGGACTTGGCGGTTTTTTTTACGAGTTCCTTCGCGACGAAGTCGCGAAGGAACCAAGGAAATCGTACGACTGAAGCTGCAGGATTAACACCACAGGGCCTCAGCACAGAGTGTGCGCTCACCATCGTCCGGGAACTGTTCTCCCACAGTTACTGCAGGGTGTACTACACTAAAGGAGTACGATTTCCCTTAATTTTCCGGGCACTGATTCACGAATTTACATCTGGAGGGAGCCCGGTGGTCTCAGCTTCTGTCTGCGCGCCCTGCCGTACTGTGGCTGCTTTTGTGGGCTCGTGCAGCAGGTTCTACTTTTACTTCTACCGGAATGCTCCTTGCATGGTACTACACTTCTCGAGGTGTGGTGGTGGGTGAGTCTCGAGGTGAGTGGTGGTGATCGTGCCTTTTCCACACGCAGGGAGGACTTGCTTCTCTTGCTGGTGTTGGTTGCGGTGGTGGAGGGAGGGTCCAAAGCTGGGAGGTCGGGAGGCCTACGTGTGGGTGTCTGCGGCGTGGAGGCCGCAGTCCGCGCCCCGCAACCCACCAGCCCGCGGGCGAAAAACGCATTGTCTTTTCCATATTCAGTCCCAATAAATGGTGGACCGTAAAAAAGATGGAACGTTTGGCCTTTTTTTGGGAACTTGGAACATTTTTACGGTCCACCCTTTTTCCGTTTACGGTATACTTCTGCATTTCCTAAGTATACTTCTGCATTGCGGAAGTGGTACTCCTGCGAATCGGAACTCTTGAAAACAGTTACTCACGCAATGCAGAAGTCCACCGTGCTCCCTTCAAATTCGATTTCACTACCCCCCCCCCCCCCCATCCCGACCTCTCTTGTGGGTTGTCGTGAAGGGGCACCCCACACCACCCCGCCGGCAGCCCAAATTCCAAAGTTTGTGTTTGCAAAACAGGGGCAACAAGCCCCCCCCCGTGACAGGTGTATTAGATCATCTCCCCTGAGCCAGCTCCACGCTTTCACAGAAGCTGGCAAGGAGTGATGGGTGTAGTAGCATTATCTATCGGCATGGCCCATCCGGAGGTCAACCCCGCGTTTCCATTTTTTATTCTGCTTCACTGTAACTCCCCCCTCCCCCCCTTCTGCACTACCTGCTGCATGTGTTACGAAAATGACAGCACATGCCGGGGTGTGTGTTTTTCACCACAACAACATCTCCCTCCCTCTCTCTCTCTCCCATTCCCCAGGCCCGTTTTTTAGCGACATGTGTCTTGCTGTCTTCCATTTTGATCGCGCATCGTCGGACTAGGGGCAGCATTGCCGTGATCATGGGACACAGTAGAAGATTCCGTCATCGCCCCAGCTGCGCTAGAACTCTGAACCGCCCGGAAAACCTCCCGTACATCCCCTCCGTGCATGGCAGAGGCACGCCTACACCGGTGATGGGTATGGAGAGACTCCATCCCAGCTGTGCATTATTGGGACAGGGGCAAGGACGCCTAGCTCCTTGAGGGCGCCGAAGTGCCCCGCAGACCCCAATCCACACAAACAACTATTGCCGTGATTTGGCGCATGAGACTGTGCTGTGTCAGCACCTGACACCCCGCCCCCCCATCGCATTACATTTTTAACTGACAACTTCGCTTTTATGTGTAATAACGAAACCTTGAAGAAGCGTTTGCCGACCACCCCAATGCCCCCTTTTTCTCGAGATCAGCACCACTGCTCCTGCCACCACCCTCCCCTCCCCGCCGCCGCCCCCTCTGTTTCTGAAAGGCTCACGGCACTCTCAAGGCCGACAGGCAGGGCTTTGCTTGCCTGCCAATGGCCTCCACTGTGCGACCTGAACCTCTGGTAGCGGCGAGGTGTCCAGCGCTCCCTTTGGGAGGCGGAGGAGGGGCCACTGCCGGGAGGCAAGCGCTCGCGTTGGCAGCCATCTCCCCCACCACCCCCACCCACCCACCCCAGACTGAGCCCCTCCCTGCCTGCCCTTTACCCTGCATTTGGATGAGGATGTTCCATAGCACGCAAGCCGCTCCGATGCAAAATGTGAAACGTACATCGGTACATCACGTTACATCCCTGATCACGATGCTGTGTTGTACCGCACTGCGCTGCGGGAGGGGAGGGGACAGCTCACTGGCAACTCCTCATCACGGCTGCTGGTAGATTTGCTTTTTGTTTAGTTCGGCGGAGCCAACTGGGGAAACTTTCTGTGCCTTTAGCTGGATCGTGCGTCCCCACTCACACCACTTCGTCAGACCGGGGAGTGGTGTACACAAAGAGTGGGGTCTGAGTTCCAGCAAAACAACTTCCAGCAGTAATTTGGTTTGTTGCCTTCATTTTTTGCTGCCACTTCACTGTCAGGCCCGTCCCAGCAAGCCTTGGTGTCTGTAGACAACACACCGCATGGTGTCCCACAGGTATACACAGCCGAGGATCCTGGAGATATGGCACGCGGTGTGGCATCCACGGCGGCGCTGCTGCTCGCCCTGTGTGGGGGTGCGTGGGGGGCCTACCCCTTCTCGTCAGGCGTGCAGCAAGGCTTCGCGGTCTCGAGCGCGTTCGACAGCAACCCGCTGACGCAGTTTGTGTCGCCGTCCCGCCCCTCCCCTCAGAACATCGTCACCATCGGGTATCAGTTCGACGCTGCGAAGCTTGTGCCGAGCTACGCCATCTCCTTCTCCAGCGGCAGCGGTGTGTTGATGCGCGCGCCCAACACGTGGAAGCTGCGTGGGTCGGGTGGGGACTGCGGTGCCGGGCACACGCTGGACGCTCGGGCCGGGATCACTGCCGCGCAGTGGGCGTCTGCCCCTGAGCGGTGGAGCCGCGTGCTGACCCTCCACTTCACCGTCGCATCCCCGCGGTGGTGCACGCGGTACCAGCTGGACATCGAGGCGGCTAACACAGACCCCAACTCGCTGCATGTGGACGACGTGGGCCTCGGTGAGCTGTACCTCGACACAGGGTGCGCGAAGAGGGTTGCGACCTGCTGGGACGGGTCCATCTACAGGGCCACCCCCTCCTGCAGCATCAAGGCATGCCCTCCCTGCTCCAACCCGACGGTGTACTGCCACAGCTACCCCTACGTGACGACCACCGTGCAGCGCGACCCCGAGAACCACTGCAACGTGCCGGCCTGCCCGCCCCCGCAGTGCGAGGGGGACTGGCGCCAGTGTTCTGACGGCAGCTTCGTGCAGAGACTGCTGAGCCGGAGCTGCAACTACCCGTCCTGCCCAAGTGGCGGTGACGGGCCCGGCCCGTTCGTCGGCATCCCACAGATGTAACTGGCGCGTCGTGACGTTTGTATGCATGGCGATGGGCATCACACCAATGGCAGGGTTACTCTGACTCTGCGTCGGTCCTCGTGGCAAGCCACTATCATGCACCGCAAGTGCCTCTGTGGGCCTGTGTGTGTAGGCCCGCACATGTGTGCACCTGAGGGCGTTGTGTTATGCTACGCCCCGTTAGTTTGTTTTCAAATCATCTTCGCCTCCCCCCCACGCCCCGCCACACCAAGACAAGCCTTTTCCGTACCCCTTACACTAACCCAGCTCCGGTGGCTAGTACCCCATTCTCACCGTGTAGGTGAAGGCATGTCTGGGGACCATGTCCACCCCTCTACTATATGTACACCCCGACCCACGGCGTATGCCGGGTTTGCTGTGGTGTGCCGTGTCTATGTTTTTACGAGTTACGAGCGATGAAGTGTAGCGAAGTCGCGAAGTAACGAAGGAAAATGTACGACTGAAGCTTTTGGATTAGCACCTTCACAGGGCCCCAACACAGCCTTGAGGCAGCAAGTGTGCAACAAAAAGTAGTCCGGATCTGTTCTCCCACAGTTGCTGGACAGGGTGTCTATTAAAGCGAAATGAGTACGATTTTTTTGAGCACATTTATGATGCGTAAAAGTGTAGGAGTGCTTCCGACGATCCTGTTCCTTTTCTGTGTGTCTAGCTATCTCGTGTTCACATGTGCACACCCACATCAAAGCAGCAGGCTCTAGGGTGGTGGAAGCGTCAACGCATCATTAAAGAAGAAGGAATCCGGTTGCTACGCCTTTTTTTGCCAGACAGTATTTTCGTGTCACAGCGGGGTGGGAACGCATGTCACGCAGCCGACCCAGCGATGGCACAGACAGCTTTTCTGTTTCCCACCCACACCACACACTCCCCCACACTCAAAAGGCAACACACAACAAGCAAGGCGGGGCGGGGACGGGAGGCATCCAACACATCAACCCTCGGAAGGTTGGAAGGGGGATAAACCTGCTGCATATCTACACACCCCCCCACCCCCATACCACTTTCCGTATCGGGTATCCGGGACAGAGCGCATGGGGACACCTGACAAGGCTGCCCTTGCGCAGCTCCGGAAGAACGACCAACTCTTCCAGGCTTGCAAGGAGAGCGATGCTGATGCGGTTCAGGCCGCGTTGGATGATGGGGCAGAAGTGGACCACATGGGTGGGGTCTTCTGCGAGACATCGCTGCACATCGCCTGCAGCCGTGGGAGGCTGGGGATTGTGAAGCTGCTCTTGGAGCAAGGGGCGGATCCGAACGCGAGAAGCGAGCGGCAGAACACGCCGCTGCATGAGGCTGCCTTTGCCAACCAGATGCAGACCGTGCAGTGGCTGGTGAAGAAGAGTATTTTCGTGTCACAGAGGAGGATGAGGAGGAGGTCGGGGGGGCGCGGGGTGGGCCTGTGGCGGCGCAGGTGGCACAGGCGGTGCCGGTGGCGGCACCCGCAGCTGCGGCGGCGGCGCCGGTGGTGCCCCAGCAGCAGCAGAAGCCTGCTGCTGCGGCGGCACCGCCTCCGCCTGCTGCGCCTGCTGGTGGCGAGAGTTGGTCCTGCGACACGTGCTGCTACGACAACTGTGCCAGCCTGACGGAGTGCGAGCAATGCGGATCCCCGATGCCTTGAGGGCTGCAGGGGTGAGGGTGTCGAGGGGGTGGGGCGAGGTGCTGTGGCGCGTGCTGTGTTTCTGGGGTGTGCATCAGTTAGACGGTGTGGTTCGTCAGGGTGGGGGGGTGAAGGGGGCGGTGTTTATACCAACCCTTCAGGAAAAAAACGGGATGGGTTTTTTGCAATGCTCGGGCAGCAGAGACCAGCTCGCCGGAGACACGTCCTTTGATTGGCAGTCTGATTGGGGTTGTGTTCGCACCGCTGAGCGTGTTCTGCGCCCCGAAAAACCCCAGATTAGACCGGATTCATTTGTGATTATCGACAGCGGCGGCACCCTGCAGAGTGCCTTCGGACGTGTGTATTGCCTCCACTTGGCAGGTGTTGTTGAGCGGAGTTTTCCCTCTTTCCTTCTGTTATGTTGTCTGGCCCAAACGATGGCGCTGCGGTGGCACACAGTGACAGCACCAGGAGGAGGAGCGCCAGCGCCGATCCGAGTCATGGATGTTGCCTTTTCAGACTGGGGGGAGGGGTGGGGGCACCATGTTGCCTTTTCAGACTGGGGGCAGCGGTCGGCAGCTCGCCGGACTGCATCAGTGCGACACGATGAGTGAGGGGGTCTTCTGTGCTTCAGAGGGAAGCACACCAGTGCCGGATTTGAGGCACTGCGTCTGTTGTGTCTTTGTATTGTGTAGACTGGAGTGTAGAGGTGCAGGGTGTTGCGGTGCGTCCGGGCATGATGAAGGTCACCCCACCCCACCCACCCACCCTCCTTGTGCAAGGGGTGTGCTCAGTAGCAGGGCAGGGTGCCCACGCATGGCGGCTTTGTATGGCAGCACCCCGTGCCACCCACAGGTCTGTGCAGGCATGGTGTCGCACAGCCGTGCGGCACGGCTGCTGCAGGCAGCACACATACACACGCATGGGGGGTCCCGTGCCACAGGCGGTGCTGTGTCGCACCCAGCGGGCACAGGGGTGCAGCCGCAGCCAGGTGCAACACACACAGCCTTCTATGTGTTGGAGCGTAGTGGCGAGTGTGTCTACGTCGGCATCACCAGACGGAAGGATCTCTCAAAGTACAGATATGACCTCCGCGCCAGAGGCATCCTCACGGAAGGCAGGTCACTGCAGGCTCTCCACGATGTGGCATCCAGCAGCAAACAGGATCTGGACCACTTGATTGCTACGGACATCCTCAAGCACAAGGCAGCAGGGTGCCGCCTGCTCAACAAGCAGCAGTACGCAAAGCCCAGCAGCGGGTCGACACATCTCGTTTATGAGGTGCTCAACAGTGCAGGGGGTAGAGTGCATATCGGTGTGACCAAGAGGCTACGTACTTCGAACATTCAGAGGTTGAGGTGTTTCCGCCCCGGGTGCACACCCCGCATTGTGCGTGAGGTGCGACTGAACAGTGCAAGTGAGCTGCGTCGTTTCAAAGCATCGTTGCCTCGTCCTGGCGTCGGCTTGCAGCTACAGAAGAGTGGGATGACGCACGTTGTGTACGAGGTGCTCAGCAGTGCAGGGGACAGGAAGCACGTTGGTGTCCGCGAAAAGCCGCGTCTCTCTGACATTCGGAAAATGAAGTGCTTCACTCCTGGATGCACAGTGCGTATTGTGCGTGAGGTGCGACTGAACAGTGCGATTCAGGCCCGTCGTTTGAAATCCTCGCTGTCTCGTCACGGTGTCGGCCTGCAGCCGCGGGCGAGTGAGTTTACACACGTCGCGTACGAGGTGCTCAACAGTGAAGGGGAGACGGTGTACGTGAGTGTGGGCAAGAAGATCACCACTTCGTATCTCCGGCAACGCAACATCCTCACCGCAGGCAGGACGGTGCGTGTCATGCGTGAGGTGGTGCTGAAGACCCGCCGCGCGGTGAGCCAGTTCCGTGCTGCCCTCATCGCCAAACACACAGCAGCAGGGTGCCGCCTGCTCAACAAGGTGAAGTACATTCGGCCCAGCAGTGGGTCGACACACATCGTTTACGAGGTGGTGGAACACGAAGGCAACGTGGGGCAGTCGGCCAGTGGCAACAGTACCTTGGTGAAGGCGAACCAGAGCACAGACTCCCCACCACCACAGAGTCGTGTCGCTGAAGCCATCGGAGGGCGAGTCGGTCTGCATCCTGACGTCGACCTGCGGCCACAGAAGAGTGGGATGACGCACGTTGTGTATCAGGTTCTCAACAGTGCAGGGAACATCGTGCACGTTGGTGTGACTCAGAACATCAACACCCGGCACCTCAGGCGACACGGCATCCTCACCGCAGGCAGGACGGCGCGTGTCGTGCAGGAGGTGATGTTGAAGACGCAGCGCGCGGTGAACCAGTTCCATGCTGCCCTCATCGCCAACCAAGATGCGCTCAATACACATCGACAGCATCCTGCAGAGGTGCCAGCGCATTCCTCAGGGAAGCCAAGATGCGGCCGTGTGTACGTGGGTGTGGCGAAGGATCTGTCTCTGTTGCATCGCTACCTGACGCGGCGTGGGGTGCTGCAGGAGGGACGGTGTCTGCGTGTGGTCCACAGTGTGCTGATGCAGGACAGGCACGAGGTGGCACAGTTGCGCTCGGTACTGATTCAGCAGAGCGAGGCTGCAGGGCGTGTGCTTCTCAACAAGCGGCGCGAGTCTCTGAAGGCACAACTGGAACGTGACGGCCACACACACGCTGTGTACGAGGTGGTTGACGAGACCACGGACAGTCGTGTGTACATCGGTGTGTCGAAGGACCCACGTGGGGTCCGGAACGAACTCCGGCGGCGTGGGGTGCTGCAGGAGGGACGGTGCCTGCGTGTGGTGCGTGGTGTGCGTCTGGGCGGTCGGGCGGAGCTGGATGCGTTGCGGAAACAGCTGGTCGCAGAGGGTGTGCGTGACGGACAGCAGCTGCTGAACGTGTGTGGTCACAACCTCGTCGGGTCGGCACATGCTGCGGTGCTGCGTGCCCGCCTTGCTGCGGCAGCACCGCGGCAGCTGCGCGTGTGGGCTGCAGACAACGAGAAGGCACGGCGTGCGTTTGAGCGGCGCCACGGATCTGTGCTGCGCAAGCAGCGGCAGGGCGGTGTGCCACACCCACAAGACAGCGGTGTGGTGTACGCGCTTGTCAGCAAGGGTGGGTCTGTGCTGTATGTGGGGCAGACACAGCACAAATGCCTGCGGCGTGCAGGCGGTCACTTCGCACTGGCATCACATAAGCTGCGTGGAGAGGGACGGCTGAGCCGCGTGCAGCTTGCACAGGTGGAGCACGGGCAGCCACTGCACGCGGTGCCTGTGGAGCGGGCTGTTGGGGTGGCGGGCCGCCGCCGTGAGAAGCACTACATCCGTGTGTTGGAACCGCCGCTCAACACGTACTCGACGACGCCTGCCCATCGGATGCTGGCAGGCACGCCTGCGGGCAACGACCGCATGTGGCGGTGCCTGTCTGCGTGACCTGTCACTGCGGTGCACGGTGCATGGCACGTGGTGCTTGCCGGTGCATGCAGTGTTGCCGCGTCCACCACCTCGTCAACTATCATCCTCGTTGCATGCTTGTGCTGTGCGACTGTGTCCCGTGTGTGTCCTGGTCTTCCAGATCATACCGGTCTGTATTGTACTGTACTCTGTCTCTTGTGTCGTGGGTTCTGCTCTGGAGTTTGAGGCGGGACGCAAGACACGCTGCACTTTGCTCTGCTGCACCCACGGTGCAAGGAAGCAAAAGGCTGTGTGCCTTGCGTTCCCACCTCTCCCCCAGCTGCAGCCTGCGTGCGCTCTGTTCTGCCGATTCACATTCCATCCGTGGACCTGCATGTGTCCATGTCCGTGCACATGCTTCATGCCCATATGCCACCCTTCTGGCATGCCTTTGCTGTCTCCGCTGTCTGCGGATTGCTGTGCCTGTCGCTGTGCTGGGTGTGCGTATGTGACCCTCTGCGCAACCTTGAGACGGGCCCCACCGCCCCTGTGTGCAGCGATCCCAAGTCAAGGAAGTTGACACACACGCAAGTCAACAGCTGCAAAGATTCTCGGTCCGATGTTCCAGTCAAGGAAGTTGACACACACGCAGGCTGTCCCATCCCACACCCCACACACCCTTCCCTTATCATTGGCTTGCATGCAGGTTGCAGGGTGGGTGTGGGGGTGGAGCGCTGACATGGCTTTGTGGGATACTATTGCCGGGATGAAATCAACTGGTGTTGGTTGCAGACTTCAAATCTGTAGGCGGGGTGACCCGCAGCGGTTCAATTCCGCCTTCCCGGTGCCTTTTTGTGGGCGATAGCCCGGCGCCTGCAGGGGGTACCTTTTCGATTTTTTTCTGGGGATGTCCCTATTTTGCATGTTTGAGCCCGTTGTCGATGGAATTTCAGTGTTTTGAGCCTGTTTTCGCGTCGCAATTGCGTCAGAATTCCACTTTCTCCCACACCCCGAGTCTCGGGTGATCAGCGTGTCACGTAGCCACAACCAACAACGGTGATGTCTGCGTCATCCTCGATGGCGTGATAGTTCTCTGCATGTCTGGAAAAGGGCACCCGCATGCTTGCAGGAGCCCTCTGTGGGTCGGTGTGCAGGCGTCCTTCCAAGCGCACGAGCACGACGTGCCGTTCGGTGCGATGCCTCTCGGAGGTCTCGGCATCACCGTCAGACAGAGACACACATGTGTCGGCACCGCAGGCACATGATGACAACACCAAGCAGCGTGACGCCATGTGCGTGTGAGTCGTGCATCTGAAAAACAGAAAGCGAGACCTCTGACTGCCTGGCTGCGCGGTGCCAGGAAGTAGACCGTGCGGGCGTCTGCTGGGATGCACAGCACATGATGACACCAGTTAAAGCAACATTGGTCCATTCCCTGAAGCCAACACGGCTTGTGACTTCCACTTTAACTTAAAGACAGAAGGAACCTGACCCGTCCTTGCTCAGTCGGACGCTCATCTCTCACCTACAACCCCCCCCCACCACACCCCTCCCCTACCCGCCCCTATCCCACCCCCCCGCACCCCCACACCACACCACCAGGCTCACTCACCCTCCTGCCCTGCCCTCTCACCCCCTCACCCCAACATGTTCATCCACCTGCGCCTGCGCAACTCTTCCTGCGACCACTGCTGTGAGGTGGACGAGGACGACACCTGATGTTCGGTTGTGTCCCACCCGGCACGAGCTGGGCCTGTCCGATGCCGTTGACGCCTTCCTCCAGGTCGACGGGCTGCTCGTCGCTGCCGACGACCATGCCTATGCAGCCGACGCCCCTCTCTACGACGGGGCTGTCGTCGTTGTCGATGCACGTGACACGGAGGCCTACCGCACCTACCTGGCTGGGTTCTGGCGGCGACGCGCCCTGCCCCGATTGGGCGCCCTCCGAGCGTGACGTCCTCCGATGTGCTTGCTGCTCAAATGCAGGCACTGTCCCACGACTATGACCTCGTGCTGACCTTCCATTTCAGCAGGGTATGCGAGCTGCCGCGCGCCGACAGCGACGTCATGCTGGCCGCATTGGGCGTGATGCGCAATATGCCTTGGTGCGCCTTCATCATTTTTGAGGCAGCGACCCCGGCACTCCGCAGCGACGCTGACTTCGTGCTGGAGGCACTCACCGGTGTTCACGGCTCGCGTGTGCACGCTATGCTGCCGGATGCGCTGCTGTCTGACAAGGCCTTCCTGCTTCAGGTGGTGGAGCGCAGCGACTGCGCTCTGGAGCACGACCCCGCCCGCCCTGCGTGCGGAGGAGGTGGCCACAAGGTGCCTGGTTCGCCTCGGCCTCCTATGTGGCCGCAGTGCGTGCCATCGCGTGCAGCTCACTCTGTCCGTGTCCGGTGTTTTGGTGTTGCCGCTTTCCCGGCGTATATCCTCACGGAGTGCGAGCAATGCGGATCCCGATGCCTTGAGGGCTGCAGGGGTGAGGGTGTGGAGGGGGCTGCTGTGGCGCGTGCTGTCTCTGGGTGTGGGTGGGGGTGCATGGAGTGCCAGGGGGGCGTTGTCTGCTCCCGCCACTCCCGGCAATCGCGCAAATGCATCTGACTTTCTGGAGTGAAGAACACACCGAACGCTGCGCACCGACTTCCACACATGCACTGCCAATCCACTTCATGGGTGTGGCTCCTACAGCGGTCTCTCCCCAATCATTGATCTTCTTTCTGTTTTGCCGCAGGGATGGGATGAATGCAGCACCCACGGGTTTGTGGGTTTGCTGTGAGGGGTGCTCCCCAGACTTCCTGTCGTAGGTGGCTGTCCTACATCTGCTGAAACGGTTGACACGCGTGGTGACTTCTTGATTCCCGGACCCAGAGATGCTGGAAAGGGATTTTTGGCGACGAACGACGTACGAAATATGGGCGCTTCGGCGACACCAATAATTCGCCATCAGGTATTCGGGGGGGTGGGGGGATAAAACAGGCGACTTTCACCCCCCAAACTCGCCACCGGGAGAACACTGTCAGTTTTTACCCGTCCGGGTGTTTGTACCCCACTGGTGTTTGTACGTATGCTGTGTATGCCGTTGGTCGGGCTTAGGTGCATTCTTGACGTTGCGTGGTTATCTGAAAACCCTGAAAATCGTCGTGGTCACTGGGGGCGTTCCCGCTGAGTCTCAGTCGTAGGGCCTTCGATGTGTCTGCACTGCATCAGTGCGACACGATGAGTGAGGGGGTCACTGTCTTCTGTGCTTCAGAGGGAAGCACACCAGTGCCGGATTTGAGGCACTGCGTCTGTTGTGTCTTTGTATTGTGTAGACTGGAGTGTAGAGGTGCAGGGTGTTGCGGTGCGTCCGGGCATGAATGAAGCTCACCCCACCCCACCCCACCCACCCACCCACCCTCCTTGTGCAAGGGGTGTGCTCAGTAGCAGGGCAGGGTGCCCACGCATGGCGGCTTTGTATGGCAGCACCCCGTGCCACCCACAGGTTTGTGCAGGCATGGTGTCGCACAGCCGTGCGGCACGGCTGCTGCAGGCAGCACACATACACACGCATGGGAGGTCCCGTGCCACAGGCGGTGCTGTGTCGCACCCAGCGGGCACAGGGGTGCAGCCGCAGCCAGGTGCAACACACACAGCCTTCCAGGTGTTGGAGCGTAGTGGCGAGTGTGTCTACGTCGGCATCACCAGACGGGAGGAGCTCTCAAAGTACAGATATGACCTCCGCGCCAGAGGCATCCTCACGGAAGGCAGGTCACTGCAGGCTCTCCACAATGTGGCACCCAGCAGCACACGTGATTTGCACCACTTGCGTGCTGCCCTCATCGCCAAGCACAAGGAAGAAGGGTGCCGCCTGATCAACAAGAGGCAGTACGCAAAGCCCAGCAGCGGGTCGACACACTTCGTTTATGAGGTTCTCAACAGGGCGGGGGACAGAGTGCATATCGGTGTGTGCACCAAGATGCGTCCGGCTGACATTCAGAGATTGAAGTGCTTTAGTCCCGCGTGCACACCCCGCATTGTGCGTGAAGTGCGACTGAACAGTGCAAGTGAGCTCCGCCGTTTCAAAGCGTCGTTGTCTCGTCCTGGCGTCGGCTTGCGGCCACAGAAGAGTGGGATGACGCACGTTGTGTACGAGGTGCTCAGCAGTGCAGGGGACAGGAATCACGTTGGTGTCCGCGAGAAGCTGCGTCTCTCTGACATTCGGAAAATGAAGTGCTTCACTCCTGGATGCACAGTGCGTATTGTGCGTGAGGTGCGACTGAACAGTGCGATTCAGGCCCGTCGTTTGAAATCCTCGCTGTCTCGTCACGGTGTCGGCCTGCAGCCGCGGGCGAGTGAGTTTACACACGTTGCGTACGAGGTGCTCAACAGTGAAGGGGAGACGGTGTGCGTGAGTGTGGGCAAGAAGATCACCACTTCGTATCTCCGGCAACGCAACATCCTCACTCCAGGCAGGACGGTGCGTGTCATGCGTGAGGTGGTGCTGAAGACCCGCCGTGCGGTGAACCAGTTCCGTGCTGCCCTCATCGCCAAACACACAGCAGCAGGGTGCCGCCTGCTCAACAAGGTGAAGTACATTCGGCCCAGCAGTGGGTCGACACACATCGTTTACGAGGTGGTGGGACACGAAGGCAACGTGGGGCAGTCGGCCAGTGGCAACAGTACCTTGGTGAAGGCGAACCAGAGCACAGACTCCCCACCACCACAGAGTCGTGCCGCTGAAGCCATCGGAGGGCGAGTCGGTCTGCATCCTGACGTCGACCTGCGGCCACAGAAGAGTGGGATGACGCACGTTGTGTATCAGGTGCTCAACAGTGCAGGGAGCATCGTGCACGTTGGTGTGACTCAGAACATCAACACCCGGCACCTCAGGCGACACGGCATCCTCACCGCAGGCAGGACGGCGCGTGTCGTGCAGGAGGTGATGTTGAAGACGCAGCGCGCGGTGAACCAGTTCCATGCTGCCCTCATCGCCAACCAAGATGCGCTCAATACACATCGACAGCATCCTGCAGAGGTGCCAGCGCATTCCTCAGGGAAGCCAGGATGCAGCCGTGTGTACGTGGGTGTGGCGAAGGATCTGTCTCTGTTGCATCGCTACCTGAAACGGCGTGGGGTGCTGCAGGAGGGACGGTGTCTGCGTGTGGTCCAGAGTGTGCTGATGCAGGACAGGCACGAGGTGGCACAGTTGCGCTCGGTACTGATTCAGCAGAGCGAGGCTGCAGGGTGTGTGCTTCTCAACAAGCGATGCGAGTCTCTGAAGGCACGACTGGAACGTGACGGCCACACACACGCTGTGTACGAGGTGGTTGACGAGACCACGGACAATCGTGTGTACATCGGTGTGTCGAAGGACCCACGTGGGGTCCGGAATGAACTCCGACGGCGTGGGGTGCTGCAGGAGGGACGGTGCCTGCGTGTGGTGCGTGGTGTGCGTCTGGGCGGTCGGGCGGAGCTGGATGCGTTGCGGAAACAGCTGGTTGCAGAGGGTGTGCGTGACGGACAGCAGCTGCTGAACGTGTGTGGTCACAACCTCGTCGGGTCGGCACATGCTGCGGTGCTGCGTGCCCGCCTTGCTGCGGCAGCACCGCGGCAGCTGCGCGTGTGGGCTGCAGACAACGAGAAGGCACGGCGTGCGTTCGAGCGGCGCCACGGATCTGTGCTGCGCAAGCAGCGGCAGGGCGGTGTGCCACAGCCACAAGACAGCGGTGTGGTGTACGCGCTTGTCAGCAAGGGTGGGTCTGTGCTGTATGTGGGGCAGACACAGCACACGTGCCTGCGGCGTGCAGGCGGTCACTTCGCACTGGCGGTACATCAGCTGCGTGCAGGGGGACGGCTGAGCCGCGTGCAGCTTGCGCAGGTGGAGCACGGGAAGCCACTGCACGCGGTGCCCATCGAGCGGGCTGCTGGGGTGGCGGGCCGCCGCCGTGAGAAGCACTACATCCGTGTGTTGGAACCGCCGCTCAACACGTACTCCACGACGTCTGCCCATCGGATGCTGGCAGGCACGCCTGCGGGCAACGACCGCATGTGGCGGTGCCTGTCTGCGTGACCTGTCACTGCTGCACGGCACACGGTGCTCCCACAACCTGTCGTCGTTTTCTTTATCTCCTGAACCAACACCGCATCCTGCGACAACTCAGGATCTGATTGCGGGCGACACCACGCCATCCTGCTGCAGCATGGAGGTGCATTGCACCGCCTCTTGCAGGGCTTTGTACAGTATCAAACATGAGTATTACACGGGGCTGCCGCTCAGCACAAACGGATTTACACATTGTAACCTCCCTCCCCCCCTCCTCTGTGGCCACTGGCGCCTGGTGCGACACACCGCGTATATCATGTCTATGGTGATGGGTGTCCTGTGCCTGCTGCCAGCTGCCCATCTCTTTCCCAGCCCCTTCACCACCCTGCACCGGCCCCCCACCCTCCCCGTGTCTTCTTTTCCTTCCACTGGGTGGGGAGGGTTGTGTGCGGCTTTGTTGCAGTGCCTCACTGGGCGCGCCTCCCCGCCCTGTGGGATAGAGCAACTGACTAACCTGGCAAGGCACACAGAGCTGGGTGCCACATCATGAACATCACAGAACGCCCCTTCTTGTCTCCCGTCGAACCTTCTGACATATAGCGGCGTCGTCCAAACGCATATAGCAGGCTGCGCCCGTTATATGCGTTTGGAAGTGACTGGACATGGCAGGGAGCCTCCGCTCAGCCATGCAGAACAGTCAGCACGCACCCATTGCGCTGTCCTTTGGCAGGGCTTTGAAAGTGCCGCCTTGGTATCCTGTTGTATGTAACCCTCAATTGCACACCCCCTAAATCCGCTGACTACGAGAGTCGTGATAAAAAGTGAGATGAGGTGCCTGACAAAAATGGTCGGAACGTGGCATAATGTTTTGTATTGACACACGCAGTGCGGCACAGAGCACGAAGGTCCCGTGACGCGAAGAATAATACACCACACCTCCTGAAGAGATAAGGGGGGGTGGGGGTGGGGGTCATTACGAGGGGGCGTCCCTTGAAGCCAGTTCCGCAGAACTCAGACCCCCCTTAAAACCAATGTCCTGTGTAGACAACTACTTAGCCTGCCTGATGACGACACCAATTCGCTGGGAGAGAGGCCGCGGTCCAGGACCCCAATGGGGATGACGTGGCATTGTTTGACCGAATCGGTTGTGTAAGTGTGTAGCCCCCTCCGCCCTCTGTCCCTCCCCCCAGGGTGGTGTGTGGAGGCGAGAAGCGCAAACAGCAGCAATGCAGACATAGCAAAAAGTGGATCCCTGCAGGTAGACCCTCGGGGTACATCCCTATCATCGGGTCACCTGAAATTTCTCAATTTGAAAATCTGCAACAATCAAGGCAACACGCGATGGGACGGGGCACATGACCTTGCACAGGGGTGGGGGGGGCAGAAGGCAGGGGGTGGGGTTGCGGTTGGGGTAGGTATAGCGTTTGAATACTTGAGTTTTGTCTGAATTTCGCACAAAAGACGACCCGAACCTCATTTGGCCGATTTTCTCCCCACAACCCCGATTTGGAGGCAACCCTCATTTGCTTGATTTTTGGGGTCGCATGAGGGAACTCGGGGCGGAACCTCGAGATTTTCTCACGACTGTCTTCGAAAATGGACAGTTCCAGACCACCAGGGCCCGATTTTCGTCCCAGAAAATTTTGGGTCAATATTTTGGGCGAGATTTGGCCAAGGCCAAAAATCAGCCATTTTCGGGACCGGTTTTAACGCGTTTTAGGGCCCAAAATAGGCTCAAAACTCAAAAATTCCTTCGAAATCGGCCTCAAACGTCCAAAATAGACCCACCCCGGAAAAAAAATTCGAAAAGGGCCCCCCTATAAATCGCCGGATTTTACATATGGCTTCGTTCATAAACACCCCCCCCCCAGATTGGGCCTTTTAGCCATTTTTGGCCAAAAATTGGGAATAATCGCATTCACCACCCTCGTCTGCCCCCCACCTGCACTTCGGGGGGTCCGGGAGGGCCACGGGGGACCCAGGAGTCTATTTTGCTCTCTCATTGGCATGAGAAATGGGGAAAAATACCTTCTCGCGAGCCTGGTACCGGATCACAAAAGAGCTGCCGAAATCGGCGTAAGGAGGGTGTCCTAAATTTAGGAAATTTTTGAAAAATTTGGAAAAATTTGGGGGATTTTTTGAAAAAATGGCGAAAAAAAGGGTGTGGGGAGTTGGGTCCAGTTTAGCAAAGTCCGTGTATTTGGACGCGGCCCCTCAGATAAGGAAGCCGCGTCTCAGGTGCAGGATGTGGGGTGTTGTCGATTTTTCAGGGTTCGACATTCTCGGGCTGGACGGAGAGACCAACGGTGGGTGCAACTCTGATCAGAAAAAACTTCAACCGAAAAAACGGGGTGGAGCTCCCTGACTGACGAGCAGCGGGAGGTGGCGAAGAGAAGCTCCTCATGCGTGGCGGCCTCCCTCGTTCGCGGCGGGTGAGGCATGCGGGGGTACGAGAGCGGCACCCGCCTGAGTTCTTTATGGAACCCACAAACCTGGGTGGTAGCCGGCCTCACGGATGTGAGGTTGGAAATGCTCCGGGAGACAGCCGATGGCGCCTCAACGCCACAGGCTATCGTTGCCGGCTTGGTGCCCATATGGTGCAAGATGAGCGGCGGAATCCGCGAACTTCGGGAACTATCAGGTAGTTTGAACGCTGAAGACTGCCCCGCCAGGCTGAATGGGAGTCACAACGCGATGAGGAACAAGGATCAGCAGCGCCCTTTCCCGCAAACACAGGGCAGCTCTCCCTGAGCAGCTGGGAATGAAACGGGACGGAACTAACGAGCAGCAGCGAAAATGTTGCAGAGCACCAGTAACCACAACGAGTCCATGACACAAGTGGAACTGCACACACAGGGCAGCCAAGAAACCGACGCAGTCGCAGGAGACCACCTCCACTGTCAGAACGAGCAGAACTGAGAGACACTCAATGGGATGGAGCGGAATCACAGTAACGGGGACACACTGATGGCACACAGGACAGACAGACAGAAGTCAGACTGAAACGGTTGTACAAAGGGCTCGGCTTTACCGACGTCCTTAGTACAGAGTGAAACGACGACGCCGCCGAAGGCGGCCAATCCGCCGCCCGAAGGGCGGCGGAAAAAAATTTGGGGTGTTTTTGGGAGAAAAACCGGGCAACCTGGGCCCTTTGGGACCACATAGGCCAGGAAAGGCCAAAATTTTCGATTTTTTTCGGAATTTTTTCGGTTTTTCAGAGTGTGGCAGTCCGCAGATACAGATTTTCGGGTCGGAAAATTTTTTTTTTCTTCCAACAAGGTACTTGTCAGGCGGAAATGCAGCGATAGGGGAAGTGCTAGGTGCTTGCCGTCACACACAGTCTTATGCGCCTGCCAATCACACACCAACACTTCCGCAGGCAAAATTTTCTGTGTGTGTCGTGCGATCAACGAAAAACCACACACAATCCGAAAATGGCCAAGGACAAAAAGGGAAAGGCGAAGTCCCCCGCGACCACCACACCCCAGAACAAGCAGGAATCGCTCCCGTCTGACGACGGAAAAGCCGAGGCGGCACCCGTATCCCGGGACGAATTCCGCCGGCTGATGGAGCGCCTGGAGGGGTTGGAGGCGCAGCGTTCCCTGCCGACTGCAGACGGCGCGCGCCCAGCGGAGGATGCCACGCGTTCCCTGCCCACGGCGGCGGACGGCGCGGGCGAGACGGACCAGGAGCGGAGTGCCGCGCGTTCCCTGCCCTTCGCGGCGGATGGCGCGGGCCCTCCTGTTTCGCGTTCCCTGCACACAGCAGACGGCGCGCAGCCGGCAGGGGGTGCCACGCGTTTCCCGCCCTCTGCGGCGGACGGCGCGGGACTGCCCGAGTCGCGTTCCCTGCACACAGCAGACGGCGCGCAGCTGGCGGGGGGTGCCACGCGTTTCCCGTGTTTTGCAGCGGACGGCGCGGGACCCTCTGTATCGCGTTCCCGACGCACAGCGGCTGACGCCCGGATGATCAGGGATGGTACCACGCGTTTCCTGCCTTCTACGGCAGACGGCGCGGGTCCCCCTGCACAGCCATGCGCGCGACACCTGCCCACGGCAGACGGTGCCGGGTTTGCCTCTGACAGCGACTACCACCGGGTGGATTTTCCCCCGCGCCACCGCCGCGCGCGATCCCGATCCGCGGACTCGAGCACCGACAGCTCGTCTGCTGCCCCTTTTGCGGGCCGGGACCCGCTGGACCCCGCAACCTGGGGGAACGTGCCGGACGACCTCCGGCCCGGCATCATGACGGACCTCCACGCGAGATTTGCCCCCCTGAGGGCGGACGCGGGGGCCGCAGGACACGAAGCCGCGGCCCACCTGCGCACGCTGCACGCGATCGCTGCCGCGGTCGGCCCGAGCGGAAGCGCCGCCGACCGAGCTCTGGTGGAGATCGGTCGGAGCACCATCGGGCGGTGCATGGTGCTGGATCGGCTGCAGGCGGGCGACGCAACCGGAGCCGCCGCACTCTCCGCCGAACTCTTCGGGACCCAGCACACCCCGCACTACCTGAGGAGCGCGTCAAAGCGCGCCGACAGGGCCTCAGGGTGGCGGCGGAAGCGGGAGAACCCCGACCAGGGGGGCCGGCCGAACACCCCACGCGAGCCCTCCAAGAGGGGGGGGCGCAAGCACAGGCTTTCCGGGGACAAGCCGAGGCGTTTTCGCTGAGCCCATACTCTTTCATCCAGGAGGGCACCGGGCAGCCCCGTCGGGGGCGTCCCCCACAGCAGGAGCCACCACTCACGGACTCGGAGGTCCTGGAAGTGCTGGAGGCGGGGAGGGGGTGGATCCGGGGGTCTCTCGCAGACACCACGTGGTCCCAACAGGCCAGTGTGGTGCGCCGCCTGCAGCAGTTCCAGGAGCATTGGAACAGTGCGACGGGCGTGACCCTCCCCCCCGCCCAGGCCAGCGTACTCTGGGTGTCCCGCCTCCTGCTAAAGGGCAAGGTGACCCCAGCCTCCGCCCTGCAATACACCGTGCTGATCCGGGGGTGGCTCAAACGGGCGGCCATCCCCCACGACAAACAGGTGCTCGCGGACTTCTCCCGCAGCTTGCTTCGCAAGGGGGCGAAGCAGCCTGTGCGGCAGGCGCACCCAGCGACATCCCGCGACATCGCGCGGGCGTGCTCCATCACCACAGACCCTCTCCTGCGCCTGATGATACTCGTCGCGTGGTACAGCGCGGCGCGCTACGCCGACGTCGCCACCCTCACCCCCGGTCGTATCGATTTTTTCCCCGCCTACATCTCCCTGAACTGGGCGGGGACGAAGTCCGATCCCTTTGCGGAAGGTTGCGTTTTTTCCTATGGGAACGAACATGGGGGTCTTCGCTCCGGGTCAATTTGGGTCAACTTGGGTCAATTTGGGTCACCCTGGGGTTTTTCACCTTAGGAAAATGGGGGGCTTCGCTCCGGGTCAATCTGGGTCAGCTTGGGTCAGTGACCCGGAGCGAAGCCCCCCCCCTTAGGTGACCAAAAATAGGTGAAAATTTTTGCCTATTTTCCCTTGTGTCAAACTTGGAGTCTGACCCAAAAATCGGAATCTGTGACCCATGGTTTATATGGGCAAACCTGAAAATTTCCGACTTTTTCCTCAATTTTTCCCACTTCCTGGCCATACCTTTCCCGACCCAAAATCAAACAAATGCAGCGGAAAATGGCCAAAAATAGGCCAAAAAACCCCAAATTTTTTCCTATGGGAACGAACATGGGGGTCTTCGCTCCGGGTCAATTTGGGTCAACTTGGGTCAATTTGGGTCACCCTGGGGTTTTTCACCTTAGGAAAATGGGGGGCTTCGCTCCGGGTCAATCTGGGTCAGCTTGGGTCAGTGACCCGGAGCGAAGCCCCCCCCCTTAGGTGACCAAAAATAGGTGAAAATTTTTGCCTATTTTCCCTTGTGTCAAACTTGGAGTCTGACCCAAAAATCGGAATCTGTGACCCATGGTTTATATGGGCAAACCTGAAAATTTCCGACTTTTTCCTCAATTTTTCCCACTTCCTGGCCATACCTTTCCCGACCCAAAATCAAACAAATGCAGCGGAAAATGGCCAAAAATAGGCCAAAAAACCCCAAATTTTTTCCTATGGGAACGAACATGGGGGTCTTCGCTCCGGGTCAATTTGGGTCAACTTGGGTCAATTTGGGTCACCCTGGGGTTTTTCACCTTAGGAAAATGGGGGGCTTCGCTCCGGGTCAATCTGGGTCAGCTTGGGTCAGTGACCCGGAGCGAAGCCCCCCCCCTTAGGTGACCAAAAATAGGTGAAAATTTTTGCCTATTTTCCCTTGTGTCAAACTTGGAGTCTGACCCAAAAATCGGAATCTGTGACCCATGGTTTATATGGGCAAACCTGAAAATTTCCGACTTTTTCCTCAATTTTTCCCACTTCCTGGCCATACCTTTCCCGACCCAAAATCAAACAAATGCAGCGGAAAATGGCCAAAAATAGGCCAAAAAACCCCAAATTTTTTCCTATGGGAACGAACATGGGGGTCTTCGCTCCGGGTCAATTTGGGTCAACTTGGGTCAATTTGGGTCACCCTGGGGTTTTTCACCTTAGGAAAATGGGGGGCTTCGCTCCGGGTCAATCTGGGTCAGCTTGGGTCAGTGACCCGGAGCGAAGCCCCCCCCCTTAGGTGACCAAAAATAGGTGAAAATTTTTGCCTATTTTCCCTTGTGTCAAACTTGGAGTCTGACCCAAAAATCGGAATCTGTGACCCATGGTTTATATGGGCAAACCTGAAAATTTCCGACTTTTTCCTCAATTTTTCCCACTTCCTGGCCATACCTTTCCCGACCCAAAATCAAACAAATGCAGCGGAAAATGGCCAAAAATAGGCCAAAAAACCCCAAATTTTTTCCTATGGGAACGAACATGGGGGTCTTCGCTCCGGGTCAATTTGGGTCAACTTGGGTCAATTTGGGTCACCCTGGGGTTTTTCACCTTAGGAAAATGGGGGGCTTCGCTCCGGGTCAATCTGGGTCAGCTTGGGTCAGTGACCCGGAGCGAAGCCCCCCCCCTTAGGTGACCAAAAATAGGTGAAAATTTTTGCCTATTTTCCCTTGTGTCAAACTTGGAGTCTGACCCAAAAATCGGAATCTGTGACCCATGGTTTATATGGGCAAACCTGAAAATTTCCGACTTTTTCCTCAATTTTTCCCACTTCCTGGCCATACCTTTCCCGACCCAAAATCAAACAAATGCAGCGGAAAATGGCCAAAAATAGGCCAAAAAACCCCAAATTTTTTCCTATGGGAACGAACATGGGGGTCTTCGCTCCGGGTCAATTTGGGTCAACTTGGGTCAATTTGGGTCACCCTGGGGTTTTTCACCTTAGGAAAATGGGGGGCTTCGCTCCGGGTCAATCTGGGTCAGCTTGGGTCAGTGACCCGGAGCGAAGCCCCCCCCCTTAGGTGACCAAAAATAGGTGAAAATTTTTGCCTATTTTCCCTTGTGTCAAACTTGGAGTCTGACCCAAAAATCGGAATCTGTGACCCATGGTTTATATGGGCAAACCTGAAAATTTCCGACTTTTTCCTCAATTTTTCCCACTTCCTGGCCATACCTTTCCCGACCCAAAATCAAACAAATGCAGCGGAAAATGGCCAAAAATAGGCCAAAAAACCCCAAATTTTTTCCTATGGGAACGAACATGGGGGTCTTCGCTCCGGGTCAATTTGGGTCAACTTGGGTCAATTTGGGTCACCCTGGGGTTTTTCACCTTAGGAAAATGGGGGGCTTCGCTCCGGGTCAATCTGGGTCAGCTTGGGTCAGTGACCCGGAGCGAAGCCCCCCCCCTTAGGTGACCAAAAATAGGTGAAAATTTTTGCCTATTTTCCCTTGTGTCAAACTTGGAGTCTGACCCAAAAATCGGAATCTGTGACCCATGGTTTATATGGGCAAACCTGAAAATTTCCGACTTTTTCCTCAATTTTTCCCACTTCCTGGCCATACCTTTCCCGACCCAAAATCAAACAAATGCAGCGGAAAATGGCCAAAAATAGGCCAAAAAACCCCAAATTTTTTCCTATGGGAACGAACATGGGGGTCTTCGCTCCGGGTCAATTTGGGTCAACTTGGGTCAATTTGGGTCACCCTGGGGTTTTTCACCTTAGGAAAATGGGGGGCTTCGCTCCGGGTCAATCTGGGTCAGCTTGGGTCAGTGACCCGGAGCGAAGCCCCCCCCCTTAGGTGACCAAAAATAGGTGAAAATTTTTGCCTATTTTCCCTTGTGTCAAACTTGGAGTCTGACCCAAAAATCGGAATCTGTGACCCATGGTTTATATGGGCAAACCTGAAAATTTCCGACTTTTTCCTCAATTTTTCCCACTTCCTGGCCATACCTTTCCCGACCCAAAATCAAACAAATGCAGCGGAAAATGGCCAAAAATAGGCCAAAAAACCCCAAATTTTTTCCTATGGGAACGAACATGGGGGTCTTCGCTCCGGGTCAATTTGGGTCAACTTGGGTCAATTTGGGTCACCCTGGGGTTTTTCACCTTAGGAAAATGGGGGGCTTCGCTCCGGGTCAATCTGGGTCAGCTTGGGTCAGTGACCCGGAGCGAAGCCCCCCCCCTTAGGTGACCAAAAATAGGTGAAAATTTTTGCCTATTTTCCCTTGTGTCAAACTTGGAGTCTGACCCAAAAATCGGAATCTGTGACCCATGGTTTATATGGGCAAACCTGAAAATTTCCGACTTTTTCCTCAATTTTTCCCACTTCCTGGCCATACCTTTCCCGACCCAAAATCAAACAAATGCAGCGGAAAATGGCCAAAAATAGGCCAAAAAACCCCAAATTTTTTCCTATGGGAACGAACATGGGGGTCTTCGCTCCGGGTCAATTTGGGTCAACTTGGGTCAATTTGGGTCACCCTGGGGTTTTTCACCTTAGGAAAATGGGGGGCTTCGCTCCGGGTCAATCTGGGTCAGCTTGGGTCAGTGACCCGGAGCGAAGCCCCCCCCCTTAGGTGACCAAAAATAGGTGAAAATTTTTGCCTATTTTCCCTTGTGTCAAACTTGGAGTCTGACCCAAAAATCGGAATCTGTGACCCATGGTTTATATGGGCAAACCTGAAAATTTCCGACTTTTTCCTCAATTTTTCCCACTTCCTGGCCATACCTTTCCCGACCCAAAATCAAACAAATGCAGCGGAAAATGGCCAAAAATAGGCCAAAAAACCCCAAATTTTTTCCTATGGGAACGAACATGGGGGTCTTCGCTCCGGGTCAATTTGGGTCAACTTGGGTCAATTTGGGTCACCCTGGGGTTTTTCACCTTAGGAAAATGGGGGGCTTCGCTCCGGGTCAATCTGGGTCAGCTTGGGTCAGTGACCCGGAGCGAAGCCCCCCCCCTTAGGTGACCAAAAATAGGTGAAAATTTTTGCCTATTTTCCCTTGTGTCAAACTTGGAGTCTGACCCAAAAATCGGAATCTGTGACCCATGGTTTATATGGGCAAACCTGAAAATTTCCGACTTTTTCCTCAATTTTTCCCACTTCCTGGCCATACCTTTCCCGACCCAAAATCAAACAAATGCAGCGGAAAATGGCCAAAAATAGGCCAAAAAACCCCAAATTTTTTCCTATGGGAACGAACATGGGGGTCTTCGCTCCGGGTCAATTTGGGTCAACTTGGGTCAATTTGGGTCACCCTGGGGTTTTTCACCTTAGGAAAATGGGGGGCTTCGCTCCGGGTCAATCTGGGTCAGCTTGGGTCAGTGACCCGGAGCGAAGCCCCCCCCCTTAGGTGACCAAAAATAGGTGAAAATTTTTGCCTATTTTCCCTTGTGTCAAACTTGGAGTCTGACCCAAAAATCGGAATCTGTGACCCATGGTTTATATGGGCAAACCTGAAAATTTCCGACTTTTTCCTCAATTTTTCCCACTTCCTGGCCATACCTTTCCCGACCCAAAATCAAACAAATGCAGCGGAAAATGGCCAAAAATAGGCCAAAAAACCCCAAATTTTTTCCTATGGGAACGAACATGGGGGTCTTCGCTCCGGGTCAATTTGGGTCAACTTGGGTCAATTTGGGTCACCCTGGGGTTTTTCACCTTAGGAAAATGGGGGGCTTCGCTCCGGGTCAATCTGGGTCAGCTTGGGTCAGTGACCCGGAGCGAAGCCCCCCCCCTTAGGTGACCAAAAATAGGTGAAAATTTTTGCCTATTTTCCCTTGTGTCAAACTTGGAGTCTGACCCAAAAATCGGAATCTGTGACCCATGGTTTATATGGGCAAACCTGAAAATTTCCGACTTTTTCCTCAATTTTTCCCACTTCCTGGCCATACCTTTCCCGACCCAAAATCAAACAAATGCAGCGGAAAATGGCCAAAAATAGGCCAAAAAACCCCAAATTTTTTCCTATGGGAACGAACATGGGGGTCTTCGCTCCGGGTCAATTTGGGTCAACTTGGGTCAATTTGGGTCACCCTGGGGTTTTTCACCTTAGGAAAATGGGGGGCTTCGCTCCGGGTCAATCTGGGTCAGCTTGGGTCAGTGACCCGGAGCGAAGCCCCCCCCCTTAGGTGACCAAAAATAGGTGAAAATTTTTGCCTATTTTCCCTTGTGTCAAACTTGGAGTCTGACCCAAAAATCGGAATCTGTGACCCATGGTTTATATGGGCAAACCTGAAAATTTCCGACTTTTTCCTCAATTTTTCCCACTTCCTGGCCATACCTTTCCCGACCCAAAATCAAACAAATGCAGCGGAAAATGGCCAAAAATAGGCCAAAAAACCCCAAATTTTTTCCTATGGGAACGAACATGGGGGTCTTCGCTCCGGGTCAATTTGGGTCAACTTGGGTCAATTTGGGTCACCCTGGGGTTTTTCACCTTAGGAAAATGGGGGGCTTCGCTCCGGGTCAATCTGGGTCAGCTTGGGTCAGTGACCCGGAGCGAAGCCCCCCCCCTTAGGTGACCAAAAATAGGTGAAAATTTTTGCCTATTTTCCCTTGTGTCAAACTTGGAGTCTGACCCAAAAATCGGAATCTGTGACCCATGGTTTATATGGGCAAACCTGAAAATTTCCGACTTTTTCCTCAATTTTTCCCACTTCCTGGCCATACCTTTCCCGACCCAAAATCAAACAAATGCAGCGGAAAATGGCCAAAAATAGGCCAAAAAACCCCAAATTTTTTCCTATGGGAACGAACATGGGGGTCTTCGCTCCGGGTCAATTTGGGTCAACTTGGGTCAATTTGGGTCACCCTGGGGTTTTTCACCTTAGGAAAATGGGGGGCTTCGCTCCGGGTCAATCTGGGTCAGCTTGGGTCAGTGACCCGGAGCGAAGCCCCCCCCCTTAGGTGACCAAAAATAGGTGAAAATTTTTGCCTATTTTCCCTTGTGTCAAACTTGGAGTCTGACCCAAAAATCGGAATCTGTGACCCATGGTTTATATGGGCAAACCTGAAAATTTCCGACTTTTTCCTCAATTTTTCCCACTTCCTGGCCATACCTTTCCCGACCCAAAATCAAACAAATGCAGCGGAAAATGGCCAAAAATAGGCCAAAAAACCCCAAATTTTTTCCTATGGGAACGAACATGGGGGTCTTCGCTCCGGGTCAATTTGGGTCAACTTGGGTCAATTTGGGTCACCCTGGGGTTTTTCACCTTAGGAAAATGGGGGGCTTCGCTCCGGGTCAATCTGGGTCAGCTTGGGTCAGTGACCCGGAGCGAAGCCCCCCCCCTTAGGTGACCAAAAATAGGTGAAAATTTTTGCCTATTTTCCCTTGTGTCAAACTTGGAGTCTGACCCAAAAATCGGAATCTGTGACCCATGGTTTATATGGGCAAACCTGAAAATTTCCGACTTTTTCCTCAATTTTTCCCACTTCCTGGCCATACCTTTCCCGACCCAAAATCAAACAAATGCAGCGGAAAATGGCCAAAAATAGGCCAAAAAACCCCAAATTTTTTCCTATGGGAACGAACATGGGGGTCTTCGCTCCGGGTCAATTTGGGTCAACTTGGGTCAATTTGGGTCACCCTGGGGTTTTTCACCTTAGGAAAATGGGGGGCTTCGCTCCGGGTCAATCTGGGTCAGCTTGGGTCAGTGACCCGGAGCGAAGCCCCCCCCCTTAGGTGACCAAAAATAGGTGAAAATTTTTGCCTATTTTCCCTTGTGTCAAACTTGGAGTCTGACCCAAAAATCGGAATCTGTGACCCATGGTTTATATGGGCAAACCTGAAAATTTCCGACTTTTTCCTCAATTTTTCCCACTTCCTGGCCATACCTTTCCCGACCCAAAATCAAACAAATGCAGCGGAAAATGGCCAAAAATAGGCCAAAAAACCCCAAATTTTTTCCTATGGGAACGAACATGGGGGTCTTCGCTCCGGGTCAATTTGGGTCAACTTGGGTCAATTTGGGTCACCCTGGGGTTTTTCACCTTAGGAAAATGGGGGGCTTCGCTCCGGGTCAATCTGGGTCAGCTTGGGTCAGTGACCCGGAGCGAAGCCCCCCCCCTTAGGTGACCAAAAATAGGTGAAAATTTTTGCCTATTTTCCCTTGTGTCAAACTTGGAGTCTGACCCAAAAATCGGAATCTGTGACCCATGGTTTATATGGGCAAACCTGAAAATTTCCGACTTTTTCCTCAATTTTTCCCACTTCCTGGCCATACCTTTCCCGACCCAAAATCAAACAAATGCAGCGGAAAATGGCCAAAAATAGGCCAAAAAACCCCAAATTTTTTCCTATGGGAACGAACATGGGGGTCTTCGCTCCGGGTCAATTTGGGTCAACTTGGGTCAATTTGGGTCACCCTGGGGTTTTTCACCTTAGGAAAATGGGGGGCTTCGCTCCGGGTCAATCTGGGTCAGCTTGGGTCAGTGACCCGGAGCGAAGCCCCCCCCCTTAGGTGACCAAAAATAGGTGAAAATTTTTGCCTATTTTCCCTTGTGTCAAACTTGGAGTCTGACCCAAAAATCGGAATCTGTGACCCATGGTTTATATGGGCAAACCTGAAAATTTCCGACTTTTTCCTCAATTTTTCCCACTTCCTGGCCATACCTTTCCCGACCCAAAATCAAACAAATGCAGCGGAAAATGGCCAAAAATAGGCCAAAAAACCCCAAATTTTTTCCTATGGGAACGAACATGGGGGTCTTCGCTCCGGGTCAATTTGGGTCAACTTGGGTCAATTTGGGTCACCCTGGGGTTTTTCACCTTAGGAAAATGGGGGGCTTCGCTCCGGGTCAATCTGGGTCAGCTTGGGTCAGTGACCCGGAGCGAAGCCCCCCCCCTTAGGTGACCAAAAATAGGTGAAAATTTTTGCCTATTTTCCCTTGTGTCAAACTTGGAGTCTGACCCAAAAATCGGAATCTGTGACCCATGGTTTATATGGGCAAACCTGAAAATTTCCGACTTTTTCCTCAATTTTTCCCACTTCCTGGCCATACCTTTCCCGACCCAAAATCAAACAAATGCAGCGGAAAATGGCCAAAAATAGGCCAAAAAACCCCAAATTTTTTCCTATGGGAACGAACATGGGGGTCTTCGCTCCGGGTCAATTTGGGTCAACTTGGGTCAATTTGGGTCACCCTGGGGTTTTTCACCTTAGGAAAATGGGGGGCTTCGCTCCGGGTCAATCTGGGTCAGCTTGGGTCAGTGACCCGGAGCGAAGCCCCCCCCCTTAGGTGACCAAAAATAGGTGAAAATTTTTGCCTATTTTCCCTTGTGTCAAACTTGGAGTCTGACCCAAAAATCGGAATCTGTGACCCATGGTTTATATGGGCAAACCTGAAAATTTCCGACTTTTTCCTCAATTTTTCCCACTTCCTGGCCATACCTTTCCCGACCCAAAATCAAACAAATGCAGCGGAAAATGGCCAAAAATAGGCCAAAAAACCCCAAAATTTTTTCCGGGGGGCTTCGCCCCCCGGACCCCCCTTGCGTGGGGGGCTTCGCCCCCCACGCCACACGCACCTCCCGGCCGGTGGCCGGTTCGGTCGTCGTCGGCTGCGCTCAAAGGGCGTGCGGTAGCCGACGCCCTTTTGTGCTCGCCTCCTCCTCCCACACTTCAGTGTGTCGTTTCAGGTGACTCCGTGTTCCTGCTTTGTTCTTCTGTCGACTGGGACGGGCCAGTCCTCGTGGGTTGCCGCCCGGTGTGTCCTCCCCTGGGACCCCCTCCTCCTCCCACCACTTGCATCTGGTTCAGCTTCAGTGAGAGCTGAGCGGGAGCCATACTTGCTCTCTTGGACCAATTGTTCGCAGTCCTGCATCATGACGAGTTAGGTATTGCCCAGTCGCAGCCATCCCCCGTCCCAGGTGTTCTCCCGTGGGCCAGCTCACCATCTGCAGGTCACCCCGTCACACACCAGTGGGCAGGCCCTGTCAACGAAATCGATGTGACTGCTCTTGCCGCAGGGCAACGGATGTGGGCCTGCATTGCATCCTGTTGCCGCTCAGTTCTGTTCCCACCGGAGCTTCTTCTTGCGCCGCAGATCGAACAGCCTTTCGTGTGGTCGGCGCCGATCTTGTATAGAACGTAGGCAGTAGGCTGCTGTGGGTGACCTGCAGGTTACCCGTCCCTTTCGTGTAGGCAGCGCGAGAGGTGCGATGTTTTTGTGGGAGCACGGCAGCTGCCCCACACTCCATGCTGCTCTCTTGTCTGCTGTTTATGTTGAACAAGGTCTGGCTGCCAGTGATCTCGCTGGGGGTCGGGCAAACTAAAAAAGAGGTCGGGCACAGGGTGGCCGAGCTCGCGAGAAAAAAAGTGCAGCCCAACCCCGCCCCGACTTCCCGTGGTATGATGCAAACAGGATCGAATGCACGGCCACAGAACATTTTCACCCAATTCGAGAGGCACCGGATGTTGCTGCCTTTGGTCGTCCTGCTGGATCAAAAATCAGGAATCCAGCCCCCCAGCCGCCGGAGGCCACGGTAGTGAACATCCTGAAAGTCTTCGAAGGCTAGTCCCCACACCGGTTGGTGCTGTTGCACATTCCAGGCGGGGATGGTCCTTCGCTTGGGGCATGATGAGGTGCGTTTCGATGAACACCATCAAGCCCCCAGCATGCCGTTGGGTTTTCATACGCTGCGGCGCATGAAAACTCGGCCACAAGGCCGAACCCAAAAGCCCCAAAATCTGACCCGGGAGGTAGGGCCGAGGGTAGGGCCATGCCACCCCTGGCGGCCCACCCTCCCAAACAATTACAGAAAAAGGGAGGTGGGGCCGCGGCCCCCTGCCAGCCCTGGCACGGGATCACTGCTGGCGGGTAGTTCAGGCTCGTGGCCCTCCTCGTTCCGATAGCCCCTCGGACATCCAAATGATTCACGTGCAGCAGCCCATGCGCAGAGAACGGTGTGCCGTCTTGTACAGCAACTGTTGGACAACTGTTGAAATCGTTTTTCACCAAAAAAAATCACTCTGCGGGCCAAGTCGAAGATTTTTCTGGGGACTTTTGGTGTCCCCAATTTTTCAATTTTCGAAAAATAAGCTCACTTTGCTAAACTGGACCCAACTCCCCACACTCTTTTTTTCCGACTTTTTCACGGGTTTTTTCCGGTTTTTTTTGGTTTTTTTTGGCGGATGGAGCGAAGACCCCCAAAAAAATCGGATTTTTTCGGGGAGGGTCTCCGGTGGCCCCCCCTGGATTTCCTGATTTTTCCCGATTTTTCCTGATTTTCGGATTTTGCTCGAAATTTGCCCTTGTGTCAACCAGTGGCAAAACTTTCGGAAAATCGGGAAAAATCAGGAAAATCCGGAGTACCGGACACCCTCCTAAGTCTTCGTTCGACGAAACAGATGAGGGATCAGCTTGCTCGCGGAGTGGTCGTAGTCAGTGTCTCGGTATGCTGGCACCGAGCATCATTCAGCAGATGACAGGACTTCGACCTGGAGAGCAAACGCCACATCGTCCACGGGTTCCGGGATGACGGATAGTCAGAAGAGTGTAACATGCCCGTAGGTACAGGGTGTTCTCGAGGCACGGGTGAGCCCCGGCGGTCGACCCACTACGATTCACAGAGGACAACATCGATACGAACCAGTGTTCGACGGTGTGCTGATTCGGATGCACAGATGAGGGCCCCGCAAATCAGGCATCTACCTGCGCTCATTGCAGCTTTGGAAGGACACTGTCTGGTATAACCAGACGGTGGCGGACGAGTGTGGTGAAAGACGGGTATCATCTGCACAGCTCGACGACCAATTACATGTGTCACACAAGGCCATCCGACTGGTGGCTACTGCACTCGGGAGGGCAGCCCCCAGACGGAGTGAAAACATCTGCCGCAGCCAGTAGGACCACCACACGTCGGGGAGGAACTGCAGGATTTGCTCCACTCTGATGGTTCATTCTGACTTTTGTTAGGGGTCTGACACTCTGGCGCAACTCTGGCAACTGTATCGACGTCAATGGAGGCGCAACGAACGAAGCCCCTATCAAAGGAGTCCCTGGTTCCCTCGTGGATGACATGTGCTCTGGTCCGGGTAAATACCAGAAGGCAGGAGAGTCGCAGAGACGGCCTAATGGAGCGTGGAAAAATGATACATTCCCCTCATGATTATGGGTCTTTTGCACAAAAATGGCCGGAAAAAGGCCTCCCAAGTGCCCCCGAACCTGTTTTCCCACCTCGAGGGTGGTTGCGAGGGTGGTGAATGCGATTTTCCCCAATTTTCGCCCAAAAATGGCTAAAAGGCCCAATCTGGGGGGGGGGTGTTTATGAACGAACCCATATGTAAATCGGAATTTACATATGTAGGGGGTATGGAAAAGTGGGTGAGAAAAAATGAGAAAAAATGCGGAAAAATCGGCCGAAATTTGCTGTTTTTCGCTAAAAAAAGAGTGTGGGGAGTTGGGTCCAGTTTAGCAAAGTGAGCTATTTTTTCGAAATTTGAAAAATTGGGTACACCGAAAGTCCCCAAACGAGTCTTCGACTTGGCCCGCAGAGTGATTTTTTTTGGTGAAAAAATGCCCCAAAAATTGTCGGCCAAAAGTTACTGTTGGAGACGGCACAAGTTCTCTACACAGGCTGGGTGGGCGCAACGTTGACGAACAACGACAAGCCGGAGGCTGCGACTGTGAAGAATACAACGAACGGCCCGGGTCCTCCTCTAGATGCCCAGGAACAACGTCCTTCCCACCGGTGTTACGCGGGCGATACGGGGTGGGATAGTGCTGCTGCACGGATGCCAGTGTGCTCCTTGAGGGCCACTCCGAATCCCTGAACACCCCGCCTGCTTGTTGCTTGTTCCAGACCCAGAGTGGAGTGCCTCGTCCCAGTCAACTCAAACACTGCTAGATTGACGAGGCCACCACCTCCTGGCACTGCCTGTACGACAGGGACGGGTGACCTGCAGGTCGTCGTGAGCAGGACCATGGCAGCCCACTCGAACACCTGTGCGGGGTACCGCAACTCATCTTGCTGCGGGTGTGCAGCGGGTGCGAGTGCGCCCCGGCCGGGGGTGGCACCTACTCCTCCAGGTTTGCTGACCTCCCAGAGCGATGGATCAACAGCCACAGCCTTGCCCCGTCAGCCTGCCCACGCTCCGCCCCTGCCGACGGGGGGGGGAGCTCAATCCGCAGTTCCTCGTCGCATTCGCCGCCACGGACAGGAGAAATATGCACAGAGGAGAAGCGGGCGAGCTCATTAAACGGCGGAGTCCCCCGGTGTATCTGGATGCACCGCCCCTGCACATACGGACAGCAGGTGCTGGAAAAAGAGATCTGCATGTTTTTGACCTGCCCGCCATCACCTGAGTTGCACCTGGATTTCCAGATCAGCCGTGAAGCTTCATACAGTCATCATGCACTGCATCATATCAGACCCACCATCAGCCCCTCAGATTCAGACCATGCATTGTCCAGAACTGCACCCTGTCCTTCAACACCAGAGAACCACTGATCATGGACCCATGTGGCGACAAAAACCTGATCGTAGCTCATAGCAAAGATGGGTACCACGATCAAGCTCATCTGTTGCCAGATGGACGTCTCCTGTTTCCAGGTTTAGGGTTACCGCGAGTGTAGCACAGATTTACCAAGGTGTACCAAGAGAGTATGCAGCTCTGTCCCAGCAGTTCCTCCTCCTTGGTTCCGACCCCCCACAGTTCTTCGATGACAGGCACAACAGAGGAAGAAGCAACACAACCAGATCCTTCGCTCAGCCAGACCCAAGCAAAAGAGCGGGGGGGCAGACCCTACCCGATGTGACGATAAATTGTCGCACAAGTACAGGAGGGACCAGAAGACCGATCGCCACAAACCCGTGACGGTGTGTTCAGGGGGGGTGCGGGGGGGACGGGGTCACAGTCATTGCCCCCACGTGCACTTGACAGACGGAAATATATGCAGATCAGGAACAGAATGAAGATAGCAGCCTGGTCTCGGCGACTGCACTCGGAAGACTCTCTCTCAGACGTGGGATGCGGGTCACAGAAGTCAGGGCGTGGAGGCAGGGCTGTGAACCCGTCGGTCATGCAAGATGACGAAAAAGTGTGGGAGGGAGGAGGCGAGCACAAAAGGGCGTCGGCTACCGCACGCCCTTTGGGCGCAGCCGACGACCGACCGTACCGGCCCCCGGCCGGGAGGGAGGTGGGGGGGGGGGGGGGGCGGGGGGCGTGGGGGGCGGAGCCCCCCACAAGGGGGGTCCGGGGGGCGAAGCCCCCCGGAAATTTTTTTTCGACATGTCGAAATTTCGGCCACCCTGGGTCAGTCCCCTGGACCGGTACCCAGCTAGGCAGAAAAAAATCGCAAAAAAATCCGAAAATTTTCCGAAAAATGTGGGTGTGGCACCCCAGAGGGCCCGATTTTCGGTTTAGGCACGCGGAAAAAAAAAATTTTTTTGGCCAAAATTTTTTTTTTCGACATGTCGAAATTTCGGAATTCCGTACCCCAGGGGGGTATGGAAACTGGGTACCTTTGACCTGGTGCCTACGCCTGCCTGCGCCTGCCTACGACACAATGCGTTTTTTTGCGAAAAATCTGGATTTTTTCCAAATTTGTACTCTATTTTCCCCAGCCAAAAAACCCTGCCTATTTCGCCTGAGAATGCCTAAGAATGCCTAAATTTCCATGCCCCCGTAAATCCAGATTTAGGAGGATCCTTGAAATCGGTAGTGGACAGTAGCGGACAGTAGCGGACAGGGCGGACATTTCCTTGTGGAAAAAGTGCCCGAAAAAAAAATTCGAAAAGGTCCCCCTTACAGAATTAGCCTTTTTTCAAAAAATCGGAAAATTTTGGACCGCAATTTGTACCCAAGAAAGTGCCGAATTTTCGGACTTGGTCCGATTTGAACGATTTCCGTGCCTCTTGCAACCCCCATGAGGGGCGGCTGCTGTTTCGGGTTCTTCCGGTGGTACATGCTGGGGTGTCAGGACAGGGAATCCTGCTCGCTGTACCCGGTGATCCCTGACGCAGCCAGGAAGTGGAGAGCCTTGGAACCCTGGTTGAGGCCTGTAACACCCGGCCTTCCTGCCACTTGTGGCATTGTGGAGCAGAGGTGGTTATGGAGAAGGTTCTCTCTCCGTCCGGTCGAGCACAACCGTCCTCTCCAGCCAGGGGTCATCTACTTTCCAAACAAGGGCCAGGAACATGCTCAAACAAACCAATTGATCAGAAAATCTGGCTTGCCGTGGAATCATTGAGCATTGGGGAGTGGTTTGCCCCCTTGCTGCGTATGACATGTCCATTTTTGACGATTTTTGGGCAGAATTTGGTGCGTGGGACCTTTCGATTTTCATGATTTTTTTCGGAATTTCGTGGGGACCGGTACCCCATTTGAGGGCCAAAAATCTCATTTCCGAGGCCTGGGAATGGTCGCAGTGGCCTCAGATGTCCAAAAACGTTCAATTGACCTCTCCTCGAAAAAAAAAATCGAAAGGTCCCCCCTACTGGCACCCCGGATTAGGACATGTCTCTGGGGGTGCCCGGGGGGCATTTTTGGCCCATTTTTGGCTGGGGAAAATGGGCCATTTTTCACGATTTTTTCGGTTTTTTGTCCGGACCGGCACCGCATTTGAGGGGCCAAAATCTGATTTCCGAGGCCCGGGAATGGTCGCGGTGGCTTCATTTGGCCAAAAACGTTCAATTTACCCTTCCCCAAAAAAAATTCGAAAGGGTCCCCCTACAAATCGCCGGTCTTAGGAATTTTTTTTTGGGCACCCAGATTTCAAAAATTTTCAAACTATTTTCTGGACCAAAAATCAAACTATTGAGGTCCTGGCCGGACATGTCCGGGGGGGGGTCAAAATTGGATTTCCCGAATTTCCGGGTCCGGACATGTCCGCCCGGACATCCGGACACCAGAAAATGTCCGCCCGGACATTTCTGGATGTCCGGATGTCCGCCCGGACATGTCCGGGCGGGAAATTCGGGAAATGTCCGGGGGGGGGGGGGGGGGGGTCAAAATTGGACCCGGACATCCGGACACCCGGATTTCCGGTCCGGATATGTCCGCCCTGTCCGCCCTGAAATCGCCTAAGGGGCCGGGGGAAATCCAGGAAATTCGGGACATCCAGGAATATGAAGAATCCTCCTTACATATGTAAATCTGGATTTAGGAGGGTGTATGATTTTCCGGATTTTCCTGTTTTTTCCCGATTTTCCGAAAAATTTGCCACTGGTTGACACAAGGGCGAATTTCGAGAAAAATCCGAAAATCAGGAAAAATCAGGTTTTTTTCGGATTTCCGGGATGGTCACCATACACCCTCCGGAAAAAAATGGGTTAGAAACAACATAACCCCCCCCCCCCCCTTCCTCCCCTCCCTTCCTCCCCCCTCCCCTCCCCTCCCCTCCCCTCCCCTCCCCTCCCCTCCCCTCCCCTCCCCTCCCCTCCCCTCCCCTCCCCTCCCCTCCCCTCCCCTCCCCTCCCCTCCCCTCCCCTCCCCTCCCCTCCCCTCCCCTCCCCTCCCCTCCCCTCCCCTCCCCTATTGATGTCCCCCCCCCCCCTCCCCCAGCGCTTTGCCGCTCGTGTGAGTACCGCCCTGACTGGGAGAAAGGGTAGGGCTGGTTGGGTTGGCGGAGTTGGGCGGATGGGCGAAACGGAAAAATCGACGAGGTCGCAGCGTCAGGGCGTTCTGGGCTGGCTGGTGGTGGTTGGGACAAGACCGACGAGATTAGAAGCGGCACTGGTAGACGGGTTTTGAGGCCCCCCGCCCCCAGGTTCCCCCTGCCCACCTGGACGGACCCAAGTGCCTCACACCGGATCTCTCCCCACCCGGTGGTCCACCTGACGGATACGCGAAAAAAAAAAATCCGAAATTTTTGGGTCGAAATTTTTTTTTCTGACCCGAAAATCTGTGTCTGCGGACTGCCACACTGTGAAAAATCGGAAAATTTCCGAAAAAAGTCGAAAATTTTGGCCTTTCCTGGCCTATGTGGTCCCAAAGGACGTCGGTAAAGCCGAGCCCTTTGTACAACCGTTTCACTTCGACTTCTTTTCGGCTGTCTGTTTGCTTGCGTTTCCAGTCCCGTGCCTGTCTGTCGTCCGGACGCCCTGTTTTTATGGTTTTCTCCTGTTGCTCCGTCACGGCGCCTCATGTTCTGGGGTTGCACGTGTTCTTCTCGCTGTTGCGGCGCTGCCTGAAAGAACCCCCGTCCGCCCCTCTCGGCTCCATCTCCGAGTGCCTACCTCGTTCTGTCCGCTTTCCCTAGGAGGTACAGAGAGACCCCCTCTCCCCGCCGAGCATCTCAGAAGATGCCGTGTCTCGCATCCAAATGTAGTTGCAGGTGCCCTCGGTTGCGGTGTTGTAGCGCAGTCCGCGCCGGTCGGAGGCCACACGCCACTCTGGAGTGCCTCCCACCGTCTGAGACCCCGGGCCCCCCATGGGCTGGGGGGGCCTTCCATCGGCATGGCAATGCCTACCAGGTGTCGGACGCGATTCCGACTGTAAAGTGTCACAGTCTGTGGCTCGTCGATGCCAAGATCCTCGTTACGGTCCGATGAAACTGGGTGTTATTCGGAGCCCTACAACTGCAACACGGGAGGCTTGACAACCGGCTCCTGATGCAGGGAACGTATGCTGCAATTTTATCTGCGTTCATGCAGGCGTTGCCCCGCCTGCAAGGTGACCGTCTTTTGCTGTCCTCAGGTGTACCGTACCCTGAATGGGAACGGGAAGAACGTTCCTCTCGGGCATGCTACGTTGTCGAAAACTTTGCGATACACGGCCAGCTTCCTCGTGGCCTCATGTTCTTCTGTCCCTTCTGTTGTGATGCGTCTCATGGATGTGCCCTGCAGGGCTTCCACACAGTGTCGAGGAGTGATCCTCGCACGGAAAAACAATTGGCTTGGTCTTCCCGCTTTCGGGCTCCCGTCTCCGAGAGCCCAGCACAGTTTTGAGTCGGACCTGGGATAGCGGTTCGAACGGGAATTTCGGGCCGAACCCTGAAATTCTCCAACACCCCATATCGCACCTGAGACGCGGCTTCCTTATCTGAGGGGCCGCGTCCAAATACACGGACTTTGCTAAACTGGACCCAACTCCCCACACTCTTTTTTGGCCATTTTTCCAAAAAATCCCCCCATTTTTTACAAAATTTTACAGAATTTACAGTTCGTTCAGGGTATAAGATAGACTTTTTTTCTGGCACCGTTTTCCGGTTTTTCTGGTTTTGAAAATTTTTCGCGCGCGCCTTCGGCGCGCGCGACCCGCGCAAACCCTCCCAGAGTCTGAGAAGGCCCGGTGCCTGCGCGCGTCCTGTCGTACTGAGGCTGCTTGGTGGGGCAGGCGCAGCAGCTGCTTTGAAAGTTTGGACTCTCGACCAAAAAACCGGTCTGGTGCAATGCTTTTACACAGGGGGGTCTGGGGGGCGGAGCCCCCCAGCCGCCGGAGGCCACGGTAGTGAACATCTGTTCACTACAGTCTGGATTCGCTTGTAAGTAGGAAGGCTTCGCTGTATCGCAGCCCGGCCAGCAGGAGATCACTGGTCCTTGAGGGTTCAACCTTCAGGGTGGAGGAGGACGGGGGAGCGACCACTCGTGACAGGTGTGCGTTGTGGGTGGAGTGGGTGCACGACAGAATGGCCAAAGGGTCCACGAGATCTCTGCACACATTCCGTTATCGAGGAGATGGGCACCTAGCTGTGACGACAGGCAACAAACAAATCTCATCTGTTAGTTGCCCCCAATAGGCTTGGCGACCTTCAAGACTGCTTGAAAGTCGTTCGTGTTCTCGTCTCAGCCCTCCAGACTGCAGTCTTAGACTCCCTCTTAGACATGGTGGCTGGAGTCCACCATGTGTGCACCTTCAAAACAGAAGAGACCTGCATGACGAGGTCACCACCCACCGGGCCATCCGCTAGGTCCATTTTTCTTCTCCGCTTCTCTGCCTTCTTTGGACTATTTGAGCTCTGTGCGGATCACGATGGGGTCACTTTCTATTTTTTTATGGCGTTTTTTCTGACTGTTTTACTGTCCCAAAGTCACAAGAAAAACCGCCAAAAATGAGACCGACCTTTTTTTTTTTCCAGAAAACCGGGAACCGGGAAACCCTGGTTTTGAAAACCGGAAAACCAGACCTATCTTATCCCCTGGTTCGTTATACATCCTCCTTACATATCAACCAAAATCTGAAAAACCGTATACTTTTTCAAAATTTTGAGTAAATGGCACCCCGCTACACCTTTTTCAACATTTTTTTTTATCGTGTAACGTACGGAATTGGCGCTTTTCAGGACAATAATTTTTCCAAAAAAAATATTTTTTTTTGGTGGAGAAATTCGGAAAAACTGTTTTTGCCGATATTTTCTTCGGAATTTCACCCCCGCGGATCGCCACAAAAAGACCCGGTTTTTGACGGAATTTGAGAGTTGAGCTCCGTAGATTACACCATAAAAAAATCGGTGAATTTAGTGGAGTAGAGTCCAATTTACTGCTGCCCAACCACTATAACCAACTTTCCTAAGGAAAATCCCCCCAAAAATCGACCCAAAAATGGGTCCGTCTCAGGGAGGCGTCCGGGCCGGAAACAAAATTTTTCCGGCCCAAAAATGTGATTCCTGTGTAGTTTTAGTGAGAACCTTCCCAGGAAAAAAAAATCGGTGACTTTTGCGGTGTATAAGGCCTCCTACACGGGGTCCCAAAGTACACAAAAATAGCCGAAAATAGCCGAAATCCTGGAGCAATTGAGAAAGTCAGGGGAGAGGTGGGGGCAGTGATCTCGTGCCAGGGCTGGCAGGGGGGGGCCGCGGCCCCACCTCCCTTTTTCTGTAATTTTTGGGGAGGGTGGGCCACCAGGGGTGGCATGGCCCTACCTCGGCCCTACCTCAATATTTTCCCCGTCGAATTTTGCGGATGGGTCAGATTTTGGGGCTTTTGGGTTCGGCCTTGTAGCCGAGTTTTCACGCGCAGCGTATGAAAACCCAACGCCATCATGAGCAGGTGTACCAGGTGCTGGGGGCTTGGTGGTGCTCATCGAAGCGCACCGTCAGGCACTCATCAGGTCAAGCGAAGGATCATCCCCGCCTGGAATGTGCAACAGCACCAACCGGTGTGGGGATTAGCCTTCGAGGGATTTTAGGATGTTCACTACCGTGGCCTCCGGCGGCTGGGGGGCTCCGCCCCCCAGACCCCCCTGTAGCCTGTTAGCTTTGCTGCCGTTCCTGAACACGGCGCGCTGGCAAAGTTACTCGGGATTGCAGTTTTGCAAGTGCTCAATGGCAACCCAAGACCCCCTGACTACTGATTTTTGGTCCAGCAGGACGATCTAAGGCGGCAGCATCCGATGCCTTTCGAATTGGGGGGAAAACGTTCTGTGGCCCTGTTTGCATCATACTGCGGGAAATCGGAGTGGGGTTGGGCTGCACTTTTTCCCCTGCGGAGCGAGCTCGGCCCACCCTGTGCCCTACCTCTTTTTTGGTTTGCCCGACCCCCAGCGAGACCACTGGGTGGGGGGCCTTCAGGCCATTCTGCACTGCCCGGGGAAGCAGGGTGATGTTGGTGACATTCCATGAACTCTTGCATTTGAAGCAGGCCATGTTTGTGTTTCACATGATTCAGATGAGTTTTCCTGTGCATGGAAGGTGGTGGATTCGCAGGCAATAAGAAGCAAAAAAAGCACTGTACAAAAGCCTACCAAGGGGGGTGAGAACTGCATCTGGGAGTAAATTGTCTTCCACTACACCTTTTTCCCCGATTCTGGCCGCATTTGATTCCGTTGCTACCATAGCTTTCCGAGATTTTTTGAAATTTTTTTTTCCCGGCCAACCTCACCAGTCAAATTGGGATGCGCATCCGCATCCCAATTTGAACCCAACAGACTGCATTTCCGGAACTCGAAACAGGGCGGAATTGACTGCTAGGTATACCGCGGAATTCACGGTGGGGTCACAACTCAAAATTGTCAAAAAAATGTACAAATTGCTGCTGCCCAAGTAAACGACTAAAGTATACGGTTTTTCAGATTTTGGTTGATATGTAAATCCTGACTTGCATATGTAAATTTGGGATTTACATATGTAAATCTGGAAGTTGCATATGTAAATCCCAGGTTTACATATGTAAATCCCGACTGTCTTATGTCAGCCCGGGATTTTCATATGCAAAATGATATGCAAAATGATATGCATTTTACATATGTAAACCGCTGTTTAAGACCACCGTGCAGACACAACCTGCATAACGAGTGAAGGGTGATCATTCTTGTGCTCCCTTCAAATTCGATTTCACTACCCCCCCCCCCCCATCCCGACCTCTCTTGTGGGTTGTCGTGAAGGGGCACCCCACACCACCCCGCCGGCAGCCCAAATTCCAAAGTTTGTGTTTGCAAAACAGGGGCAACAAGCCCCCCCCCCGTGACAGGTGTATTAGATCATCTCCCCTGAGCCAGCTCCACGCTTTCACAGAAGCTGGCAAGGAGTGATGGGTGTAGTAGCATTATCTATCGGCATGGCCCATCCGGAGGTCAACTCCGCGTTTCCATTTTTTTATTCTACTTCACTGTAACTCCCCCCTCCCCCCCTTCTGCACTACCTGCTGCATGTGTTACGAAAATGACAGCACATGCCGGGGTGTGTGTTTTTCACCACAACAACATCTCCCTCTCCCTCTCTCTCTCTCCCATTCCCCAGGCCCGTTTTTTAGCGACATGTGTCTTGCTGTCTTCCATTTTGATCGCGCATCGTCGGACTAGGGGCAGCATTGCCGTGATCATGGGACACAGTAGAAGATTCCGTCATCGCCCCAGCTGCGCTAGAACTCTGAACCGCCCGGAAAACCTCCCGTACATCCCCTCCGTGCATGGCAGAGGCACGCCTACACCGGTGATGGGTATGGAGAGACTCCATCCCAGCTGTGCATTATTGGGACAGGGGCAAGGACGCCTAGCTCCTTGAGGGCGCCGAAGTGCCCCGCAGACCCCAATCCACACAAACAACTATTGCCGTGATTTGGCGCATGAGACTGTGCTGTGTCAGCACCTGACACCCCGCCCCCCCATCGCATTACATTTTTAACTGACAACTTCGCTTTTATGTGTAATAACGAAACCTTGAAGAAGCGTTTGCCGACCACCCCAATGCCCCCTTTTTCTCGAGATCAGCACCACTGCTCCTGCCACCACCCTCCCCTCCCCGCCGCCGCCCCCTCTGTTTCTGAAAGGCTCACGGCACTCTCAAGGCCGACAGGCAGGGCTTTGCTTGCCTGCCAATGGCCTCCACCGTGCGACCTGAACCTCTGGTAGCGGCGAGGTGTCCAGCGCTCCCTTTGGGAGGCGGAGGAGGGGCCACTGCCGGGAGGCAAGCGCTCGCGTTGGCAGCCATCTCCCCCACCACCCCCACCCACCCACCCCAGACTGAGCCCCTCCCTGCCTGCCCTTTACCCTGCATTTGGATGAGGATGTTCCATAGCACGCAAGCCGCTCCGATGCAAAATGTGAAACGTACATCGGTACATCACGTTACATCCCTGATCACGATGCTGTGTTGTACCGCACTGCGCTGCGGGAGGGGAGGGGACAGCTCACTGGCAACTCCTCATCACGGCTGCTGGTAGATTTGCTTTTTGTTTAGTTCGGCGGAGCCAACTGGGGAAACTTTCTGTGCCTTTAGCTGGATCGTGCGTCCCCACTCACACCACTTCGTCAGACCGGGGAGTGGTGTACACAAAGAGTGGGGTCTGAGTTCCAGCAAAACAACTTCCAGCAGTAATTTGGTTTGTTGCCTTCATTTTTTGCTGCCACTTCACTGTCAGGCCCGTCCCAGCAAGCCTTGGTGTCTGTAGACAACACACCGCATGGTGTCCCACAGGTATACACAGCCGAGGATCCTGGAGATATGGCACGCGGTGTGGCATCCACGGCGGCGCTGCTGCTCGCCCTGTGTGGGGGTGCGTGGGGGGCCTACCCCTTCTCGTCAGGCGTGCAGCAAGGCTTCGCGGTCTCGAGCGCGTTCGACAGCAACCCGCTGACGCAGTTTGTGTCGCCGTCCCGCCCCTCCCCTCAGAACATCGTCACCATCGGGTATCAGTTCGACGCTGCGAAGCTTGTGCCGAGCTACGCCATCTCCTTCTCCAGCGGCAGCGGTGTGTTGATGCGCGCGCCCAACACGTGGAAGCTGCGTGGGTCGGGTGGGGACTGCGGTGCCGGGCACACGCTGGACGCTCGGGCCGGGATCACTGCCGCGCAGTGGGCGTCTGCCCCTGAGCGGTGGAGCCGCGTGCTGACCCTCCACTTCACCGTCGCATCCCCGCGGTGGTGCACGCGGTACCAGCTGGACATCGAGGCGGCTAACACAGACCCCAACTCGCTGCATGTGGACGACGTGGGCCTCGGTGAGCTGTACCTCGACACAGGGTGCGCGAAGAGGGTTGCGACCTGCTGGGACGGGTCCATCTACAGGGCCACCCCCTCCTGCAGCATCAAGGCATGCCCTCCCTGCTCCAACCCGACGGTGTACTGCCACAGCTACCCCTACGTGACGACCACCGTGCAGCGCGACCCCGAGAACCACTGCAACGTGCCGGCCTGCCCGCCCCCGCAGTGCGAGGGGGACTGGCGCCAGTGTTCTGACGGCAGCTTCGTGCAGAGACTGCTGAGCCGGAGCTGCAACTACCCGTCCTGCCCAAGTGGCGGTGACGGGCCCGGCCCGTTCGTCGGCATCCCACAGATGTAACTGGCGCGTCGTGCCGTTTGTATGCATGGCGATGGGCATCACACCAATGGCAGGGTTACTCTGACTCTGCGTCGGTCCTTGTGGCAAGCCACTATCATGCACCGCAAGTGCCTCTGTGGGCCTGTGTGTGTAGGCCCGCACATGTGTGCACCTGAGGGCGTTGTGTTATGCTACGCCCCGTTAGTTTGTTTTCAAATCACCTTCGCCTCCCCCCCACGCCCCGCCACACCAAGACAAGCCTTTTCCGTACCCCTTACACTAACCTAGCTCCGGTGGCTAGTACCCCATTCTCACCGTGTAGGTGAAGGCATGTCTGGGGACCATGTCCACCCCTCTACTATATGTGCACCCCGACCCACGGCGTATGCCGGGTTTGCTGTGGTGTGCCGTGTCTATGTTTTTACGAGTTACGAGCGATGAAGTGTAGCGAAGTCGCGAAGTAACGAAGGAAAATGTACGACTGAAGCTTTTGGATTAGCACCTTCACAGGGCCCCAACACAGCCTTGAGGCAGCAAGTGTGCAACAAAAAGTAGTCCGGATCTGTTCTCCCACAGTTGCTGGACAGGGTGTCTATTAAAGCGAAATGAGTACGATTTTTTTGAGCACATTTATGATGCGTAAAAGTGTAGGAGTGCTTCCGACGATCCTGTTCCTTTTCTGTGTGTCTAGCTATCTCGTGTTCACATGTGCACACCCACATCAAAGCAGCAGGCTCTAGGGTGGTGGAAGCGTCAACGCATCATTAAAGAAGAAGGAATCCGGTTGCTACGCCTTTTTTTGCCAGACAGTATTTTCGTGTCACAGCGGGGTGGGAACGCATGTCACGCAGCCGACCCAGCGATGGCACAGACAGCTTTTCTGTTTCCCACCCACACCACACACTCCCCCACACTCAAAAGGCAACACACAACAAGCAAGGCGGGGCGGGGGCGGGAGGCATCCAACACATCAACCCTCGGAAGGTTCGAAGGGGGATAAACCTGCCGCATATCTACACACACCCCCACCCCCATACCACTTTCCATATCCGGTATCCGGGACAGAGCGCATGGGGACACCTGACAAGGCTGCCCTTGCGCAGCTCCGGAAGAACGACCAACTCTTCCAGGCTTGCAAGGAGAGCGATGCTGATGCGGTTCAGGCCGCGTTGGATGATGGGGCAGAAGTGGATCACATGGGTGGGGTCTTCTGCGAGACATCGCTGCACATCGCCTGCAGCCGTGGGAGGCTGGGGATTGTGAAGCTGCTCTTGGAGCAAGGGGCGGATCCGAACGCGAGAAGCGAGCGGCAGAACACGCCGCTGCATGAGGCTGCCTTTGCCAACCAGATGCAGACCGTGCAGTGGCTGGTGAAGAAGACGAAGGTCAAGCTCCGCTCCCGCAACCAGATGGGGTACACTGCGTCTGGGGTAGCCCGGGGGCAGCGCCACACCAAAGTCGCGGAGTACCTCAAGGGGGTGATGGACTCCCGTGCGAAAGAGGTTGCGGAGAGGCGTTCGCAGCGCCGTATTCGCGAGGCTTCCGCTTCGCCCGACCATCCTGTGTTTGACGAGGAGCTTGCGCGCGAGGTGGGTGCCTGGTTCGCCTCTGCCTCCGACGTTGCGGAGGGTGGTGTGCCCTTCACGTGGGGCGCGCTGCAGTCGCAGGTTGCCCTGCTGCAGCGCATCATGAAACCTCTCGCCGCCGCCTGCGAGCGGGCCGACTCCTCCGCCCCCTGCACCGCGGAGGCGCTGCTGCCGCAGCTGGTGCGCGGGCTCCCCCCCGACCACGCGCCGCGACACGTGCCGCACCGCGGCACGCGGGCACCGCCCCCCCCTGCCGCGGAGGCGCCAGCCCCGTGCCCCGCAGAGGCGGTGCCCTCGGAGCCCCCGGTCGAGGTGTCCGACACAGAGCCTTCGCAGGGCGAGGCTTCGCCGCCGGCAGGGCCGGGGCAGCAGCAGGCAGACGGTGGCGGTGGTGGTGGCGGCGAGGGGGCACCTCCGGCGCTGCCGCCTCCGGAGCTGGCGCCGTGTGGCGACCCAGAGGAGGATGAGGAGGAGGTCGGGGGGGCGCGGGGTGGGCCTGTGGTGGCGCAGGTGGCACAGGCGGTGCCGGTGGCGGCGCCCGCAGCTGCGGCGGCGGCGCCGGTGGTGCCCCAGCAGCAGCAGAAGCCTGCTGCTGCGGCGGCACCGCCTCCGCCTGCTGCGCCTGCTGGTGGCGAGAGTTGGTCCTGCGACACGTGCTGCTACGACAACTGTGCCAGCCTGACGGAGTGCGAGCAATGCGGATCCCCGATGCCTTGAGGGCTGCAGGGGTGAGGGTGTCGAGGGGGTGGGGCGAGGTGCTGTGGCGCGTGCTGTGTTTCTGGGGTGTGCATCAGTTCGACGGTGTGGTTCGTCAGGGTGGGGGGGGTGAAGGGGGCGGTGTTTATACACGACGCGCTGGCACGGGCTGAACCGGTTCTGGAACCGGTTCGGCGGAACCGGTTCACCGGCGAACCGGTTCGGTGGAACCGGTTCCAGAACCGGTTCGGACGAACCGGTTCACCGGTGAACCGGTTCCGCCGAACCGGTTCACCGGTAAACAGGTTCCAGAACCGACATTTGCGAACCGGGCAAAGTGGGTCCCGACCGGTTGGCCGTGTACCGGTCGGTGGACCGGTATACGGACCTGACCCGCACTGAGTCATCTCAGACCTATGGGTTTCAGTCCCAGTGTCAGATTCAGACCTACTGATCCAGAACCGCACCCTCTCCTTCCACACCAATTGTATCCGCTGCTCATGGGTCCGAGTGACGACGATAGCAATGACGATGGCTCCATAGCAAAGATGGCTACCACTGTCAAAGCTCATCTGGAACAGAAACTGTCCCAGATGGAAGTCTCCTGTATAAATACAGGGTTCGGGTTTCCCACGAGTGTAACGCAGATACGTGCAGGTGTGTCAAGAGAGTGTGCAGCTCACAGCAGTTCCTCATCCTTGGTTCTGAACCCCACAGTTCTTCGAATCACAGTGACAACAGGGAGGCCAGATCCAAAGATCAGGCTTTCCCAGACGCGGTTCAACTGGTGACGACCGTTGTTGAGAGACCGGAGCGGAGGTCGACGTCGGCTTATCTCATGCTACGGCAGGGGTGAGGACTCAGCCGCCACCCCGGGTGGTTTGCAGGTTGAACAGGTTGTGTGGTTCCATTGATCAACATAGGTCGGCCTGTCTGATAAGACTCAGCCACCCTGCGGGTCAATTTATTCTAAAAAGGCGCCTTTTTGACTAAAAGGCAAAATTTCCTCCCATCATGCTCCCGTACCACAGAGGCCTGCCTCTGTGTATGTGTACGTTTTGCGATGACGGGGTGTGGAACCTGGCGTAGACCGAGCTACAACACAGGCGCCGTGGGTCAATTTTTTTTAGAAAAGGCCTTGACCAAAGGCATCCCCCTAACACTTAATTGCTCTGCTTCAACCTGAACCGACCCTCTAGGCAGCGTGAGGTGGCTACGTCGAGCCACTTCGTGGACAGCTGCAGTACCCTTCCCTTGTGTTCCTCTGTCAGGGGAACAACACAATAGCAGCATGGCCGTATTGTTTCATTTCAGTCAGCCAAGGAAAGTCGAGGAGTTCGAGCCGTTGAACAGTAACCAGAGGATGACAAGCAGGTTGAATATGCAAGCAGTGATCTCCTGTGTACCCTTGGACCCACATTAAACTCGAACTGAAGCCCTCAGTCGTCCTTGACCAGATTCAGACCCGCTTTTCCAGAACCGCACCCCCTCCCTCCACTCCAAGTGTATCCGCTGCTCATGGGCCCACGTGACCACAAAGACTTAATCGTGACTCCATAGCAAAGATGGCTACCACGCTCAAGACCATCTGTGAACAGACGGTGGTCTCCTGTTTCCAGGGGTATGGAATTACCACGAGTGTAATGCAGGTACGGTAGGTGTGTCAAGAAGGTTTGCAGCTCACAGCAGGTCGTCATCTTCGTTCTGAACCTTGGTTCTGAAGTCGACAGCTCCTCAAGTCGGAGGCACACAAAGGATGGGTTCCGCAACTGTCCAACTATCTACAGACTCACAGCCCAGAAGGTGCAGTCCAGGTTCCACAGAGCAAATTAAATGTTAGCATTTCTGCACAACTACCGTATCGCAAATCGCAGCGGCGGTAGAAGTGACTGACTCTAAAACGGCGAGGTATCAGTCTTGACGCTGGAAAATTCCGTTCGGAAATACCAAACACATCCAGAAAGTGGAAGGAATGGGCGCCAAGATGATGCGAACGATTTTTGGGGGGAGGGGGTGGACTGCCCTGTATCGTGATACCCGTGAGGGTAAAAAAATACAGGGCAGGGAGGCACAGGCGCAGGCACAACAGAGGCAATACATAGGCAGGCACCAATGGGAAAAGCGACCTCTTCTGGGACAGGCTGGGGAGGGGGGTGGGGAGGGCGGCGCTGGGGCGGCTGCATGCGGTACCTGCGGTTCCGGTCCGGATTTTCGTCCGGACCGGTACCGCATTTGAGGGGCAAGAATCTGATTTCCGAGGCCCGGGAATGGTCGCAGTGGCTTCAAATGGCCAAAAACGTTCAATTTACCCCCCGGAAAAAAAATTCGAAAGGGTCCCCCTATAGAAATCCAGTCAGGACTGCGTGAACCGGTTCTAGAACCGGTTTGTGAACCGGTTCCAGAACCGGTTCACGAACCGGTTCGTGAACCGGTTCTGGAACCGGTTCACAAACCGGTTCCCGAACCGGTTCGGGAACCGGTTCTGGGCAAACCGGTTCTACCGGTTCGCGAACCGGTTTCTGCCAGTTTCTGCATGCGGTACCTGCGGTTCCGGTCCGGATTTTCGTCCGGACCGGTACCGCATTTGAGGGGCAAGAATCTGATTTCCGAGGCCCGGGAATGGTCGCAGTGGCTTCAAATGGCCAAAAACGTTCAATTTACCCCCCCGAAAAAAAAATTCGAAAGGGTCCCCCTATAGAAATCCGGTCAGGACTGGGGGAACCGGTTTCAGAACCGGTTCTGGAACCGGTTCCAGAACCGGTTCGAGAACCGGTTCTGAAACCGGTTCACGAACCGGTTCCGGAACCGGTTCGTGAACCGGTTCTCGAACCGGTTCTGAAACCGGTTCCTGCAAACCGGTTCACGAACCGGTTTTTGCCAGTTTCAGAACCGGTCCCAGCCGGTTCTGAACCTGTCCTCAACCGGTTCGGATTTGTCAGTAACCGGTTTGCCGTTGTGATTTCAACCGGTTCCCAAACCGGTTCCCAAGGAACCGGTTACTGTTTTCAAACCGGTTCAGGAGATTTCTGCCAGCGCGTCGTGTACCAACCCTTCAGTGGATATCCCCCGTGGCGAAAAAAAAAATTTTCTCCCAAAAAAAAATATTTCTGGAAACCAGCTTGGCGAAAAAAAATATTTTCGCCACGGGATTTTTGGCTGGGGGAAAAAAAGTCCGAGTTTCCCTGGAGGTCAGATTTCTTTTCAACTATTTCTCAAAGCCCTGAACTCTGAGGCACAGCAGGCCAAGCTGGTCGATACATCGAGTCCTCGGTCGGAGTTCACGACTGTGTCAAAGGCAGGCACAGGCCTCCTGGAGGGGGCACAGGAGGACGCTCTGGTTGCGCAGTGGACGACGGTGAAGACTATGCTTCGCCAGTTTCGTCGAGAAGTTGCTAACAGTCACGTACACTTTGGTTGTTTATGGTTTACACTTCCCCGCAAGACTTGCTCGATGATGTCCTCAAGTATGCGAGGTTATTTGGAGTCCGGCCTCCCAGTTTCCGCTCTGCGGGCTTCATTTGATGATATTCAGGTCATCCAGACGGACAAAATAATGCAGAGGAAGACCTCGTTCGGGCAATTTGGCAACGGCAAGTACGCGTGTTGGGGCGGAGGTTCCAGAAGGGCGATCATGACTGACCGAGCGGGTTGAGGTTTCGGCGCCCGAAGGGCGCCGAAAAAAATTGAGGGGTAAAAAAAATTCTGGCAAAATCGAGGGCAGGTGTGGCTCTATTTTGGGGGTATTTTGGCCGATTTTCGAAATCCTATTTTGGTTTTTTTGCACTTTTTTTGGGTGCTTTTTTGCACGATTTCTGTGCCTCAGACACAGATTTTGGTGTGATTTTTGCGCTATTTTGATTCACTCTGCCTGACGATGCATACGATTCGAAAAAATGGCGAAAAAATCGCTATCAACAACGGTGAACGAATGGAGATAGATGGGGAAGTGGAAGGACACAGCACGCCCTCCCACTGCTCGCCACCTGTACACTACCTCTCTGTTCAAGGCGGTCAGTGCCTCTTGATGCTGCACACAAATCACTGCTACATCCCAGGGCGCCTTCCCTTGTGAGAATAGCGGAACCTCTGCGGTTGCAGTTTGGTGGTTGAGGCCGGCGGTGGTGACATCACTTTGGTGACTGTGATTCCCCCTGAGCTCGACCAGATCCAGGTCGACCTGGTGCTGTGTGGCTCCTGGTGTGGTATCTCCTTGCTTCCTCGCACACATACACGCGGTTCCTCGCCACGGATGCCCACCAAGTCGAACCCGAAACATGATCACGGGCCCACGACGACCCTTTCGAGATGTCATGGCCGCAAGCCCGCAAACCCGATCGCATTCGCAAGGTGGTTCGTCTCTTAGAGATCAGTGCTCGGGCCCAGCCTCCCGCGAGGGTGCTGGAAGCGATATGCCACAGCCCCGTACGCGCAAGGACTTGGCTCCAAGACCAGGCACAAGCCACAGGGGGTCTGGGGGGCGGAGCCCCCCAGCCGCCGGAGGCCACGGTAGCGAACGTCTGTTGGCCTGGCTCCATAGTCGCATACGCTCAAGTACAACACAACTGACAGATAGCGGCTATAATCATAGCACAGGTCGCATGGGGGGGTCTGGGGGGCGGAGCCCCCCAGCCGCCGGAGGCCACGGTAGTGAACATCTGTTGGTTTGAGCTCGAGAGCAAGCCTCTCACACCACCGCCCTCCGACCCCCCTCTCCACCCCCAGGTGCAAATTTTTTTTGCATCCGGAAAATGTGTTCTTTTGACTGTTTGAGCACATCCAAGACTGGGAACATAAAAATTTTCTGCCAATACCAAGTAGGGTCACAAGAAAATCCAAAGGAAAACAGTGCAAAAAAATAGTGACCACCACCCCCAGACCCACCCCCATACCCACCCCCGGGTGCAAATTTTTTTTGCACCCGGAAAATGTGTTCTTTTGAATGTTTGAGCACATCCAAGACCGGGAACATAAATTTTTCGACCAATACCAAGGGGGCCCTCGCTACCAGTCACTGCTCGTCACAGCTCGTCAGTCAGTGAGGGGAAGTGGGCTGGAGCTCACTTTTTCTCACTCAGTCACACTTGGTAGCGAAGGCCCCCCAAGTAGGGTCACAATAAAATCCAAAGGAAAAAAGTGCAAAAAAAAATAGTGCAAAAAAATATTTTTTCCCCAAATTCCTATTTTCATTCCGTGAAATAGATACACGCCTGATCGAGGGTCGAGAAAATTTTTTCGCCACCGGAAAACCCAGATTTTGGTGTCAGGATACAGCCTGCAACCCTTCGGGAAAAAAACGGGATGGGGTTTTTGCAATGCTCGGGCAGCAGAGACCAGCTCGCCGGAGACACGTCCTTTGATTGGCAGTCTGATTGGGGTTGTGTTCGCACCGCTGAGCGTGTTCTGCGCCCCGAAAAAACCCAGATTAGACCGGATTCATTTGTGATTATCGACAGCGGCGGCACCCTGCAGAGTGCCTTCGGACGTGTGTATTGCCTCCACTTGGCAGGTGTTGTTGAGCGGAGTTTTCCCTCTTTCCTTCTGTTATGTTGTCTGGCCCAAACGATGGCGCTGCGGTGGCACACAGTGACAGCACCAGGAGGAGGAGCGCCCGCGCCGATCCGAGTCATGGATGTTGCCTTTTCAGACTGGGGGGAGGGGTGGGGGCACCATGTTGCCTTTTCAGACTGGGGGCAGCGGTCGGCAGCTCGCCGGACTGCATCAGTGCGACACGATGAGTGAGGGGGTCTTCTGTGCTTCAGAGGGAAGCACACCAGTGCCGGATTTGAGGCACTGCGTCTGTTGTGTCTTTGTATTGTGTAGACTGGAGTGTAGAGGTGCAGGGTGTTGCGGTGCGTCCGGGCATGAATGAAGGTCACCCCACCCCACCCCACCCACCCACCTACCCACCCTCCTTGTGCAAGGGGTGTGCTCAGTAGCAGGGCAGGGTGCCCACGCATGGCGGCTTTGTATGGCAGCACCCCGTGCCACCCACAGGTTTGTGCAGGCATGGTGTCGCACAGCCGTGCGGCACGGCTGCTGCAGGCAGCACACATACACACGCATGGGGGGTCCCGTGCCACAGGCGGTGCTGTGTCGCACCCAGCGGGCACAGGGGTGCAGCCGCAGCCAGGTGCAACATACACAGCCTTCCAGGTGTTGGAGCGTAGTGGCGAGTGTGTCTACGTCGGCATCACCAGACGGGAGGATCTCTCAAAGTACAGTACTGGCCTCCGCGCCAGAGGCATCCTCACGGAAGGCAGGTCAATGCAGGCTCTCCACGATGTGGCATCCAGCAGCAAACAGGATCTGGACCACTTGATTGCTACGGACATACTCAAGCACAAGGCAGCAGGGTGCCGCCTGCTCAACAAGCAGCAGTACGCAAAGCCCAGCAGCGGGTCGACACATCTCGTTTATGAGGTGCTCAACAGTGCAGGGGGTAGAGTGCACATCGGTGTGACCAAGAGGCTACGTACTTCGAACATTCAGAGGTTGAGGTGTTTCCGCCCCGGGTGCACACCCCGCATTGTGCGTGAGGTGCGACTGAACAGTGCAAGTGAGCTCCGTCGTTTCAAAGCGTCGCTGCCTCGTCCTGTCGTCGGCTTGCAGCTACAGAAGAGTGGGATGACGCACGTTGTGTACGAGGTGCTCAGCAGTGCAGGGGACAGGAAGCATGTTGGTGTCCGCGAAAAGCCGCGTCTCTCTGACATTCGGAAAATGAAGTGCTTCACTCCTGGATGCACAGTGCGTATTGTACGTGAGGTGCGACTGAACAGTGCGATTCAGGCCCGTCGTTTGAAATCCTCGCTGTCTCGTCACGGTGTCGGCCTGCAGCCGCGGGCGAGTGAGTTTACACACGTTGCGTACGAGGTGCTCAACAGTGAAGGGGAGACGGTGTACGTGAGTGTGGGCAAGAAGATCACCACTTCGTATCTCCGGCAACGCAACATCCTCGCCGCAGGCAGGACGGTGCGTGTCATGCGTGGGGTGGTGCTGAAGACCCGCCGTGCGGTGTACCAGTTCCGTGCTGCCCTCATCGCCAAACACACAGCAGCAGGGTGCCGCCTGCTCAACAAGGTGAAGTACATTCGGCCCAGCAGTGGGTCGACACACATCGTTTACGAGGTGGTGGAACACGAAGGCAACGTGGGGCAGTCGGCCAGTGGCAACAGTACCTTGGTGAAGGCGAACCAGAGCACAGACTCCCCACCACCACAGAGTCGTGTCGCTGAAGCCATCGGAGGGCGAGTCGGTCTGCATCCTGACGTCGACCTGCGGCCACAGAAGAGTGGGATGACGCACGTTGTGTATCAGGTTCTCAACAGTGCAGGGAACATCGTGCACGTTGGTGTGACTCAGAACATCAACACCCGGCACCTCAGGCGACACGGCATCCTCACCGCAGGCAGGACGGCGCGTGTCGTGCAGGAGGTGATGTTGAAGACGCAGCGCGCGGTGAACCAGTTCCATGCTGCCCTCATCGCCAACCAAGATGCGCTCAATACACATCGACAGCATCCTGCAGAGGTGCCAGCGCATTCCTCAGGGAAGCCAAGATGCGGCCGTGTGTACGTGGGTGTGGCGAAGGATCTGTCTCTGTTGCATCGCTACCTGACGCGGCGTGGGGTGCTGCAGGAGGGACGGTGTCTGCGTGTGGTCCACAGTGTGCTGATGCAGGACAGGCACGAGGTGGCACAGTTGCGCTCGGTACTGATTCAGCAGAGCGAGGCTGCAGGGCGTGTGCTTCTCAACAAGCGGCGCGAGTCTCTGAAGGCACAACTGGAACGTGACGGCCACACACACGCTGTGTACGAGGTGGTTGACGAGACCACGGACAGTCGTGTGTACATCGGTGTGTCGAAGGACCCACGTGGGGTCCGGAACGAACTCCGGCGGCGTGGGGTGCTGCAGGAGGGACGGTGCCTGCGTGTGGTGCGTGGTGTGCGTCTGGGCGGTCGGGCGGAGCTGGATGCGTTGCGGAAACAGCTGGTCGCAGAGGGTGTGCGTGACGGACAGCAGCTGCTGAACGTGTGTGGTCACAACCTCGTCGGGTCGGCACATGCTGCGGTGCTGCGTGCCCGCCTTGCTGCGGCAGCACCGCGGCAGCTGCGCGTGTGGGCTGCAGACAACGAGAAGGCACGGCGTGCGTTCGAGCGGCGCCACGGATCTGTGCTGCGCAAGCAGCGGCAGGGCGGTGTGCCACAGCCACAAGACAGCGGTGTGGTGTACGCGCTTGTCAGCAAGGGTGGGTCTGTGCTGTATGTGGGGCAGACACAGCACACGTGCTTGCGGCGTGCAGGCGGTCACTTCGCACTGGCGGTACATATGCTGCGTGCAGGGGGACGGCTGAGCCGCGTGCAGCTTGCGCAGGTGGAGCACGGGCAGCCACTGCACGCGGTGCCTGTGGAGCGGGCTGCTGGGGTGGCGGGCCGCCGCCGTGAGAAGCACTACATCCGTGTGTTGGAACCGCCGCTCAACACGTACTCCACGACGCCTGCCCATCGGATGCTGGCAGGCACGCCTGCGGGCAACGACCGCATGTGGCGGTGCCTGTCTGCGTGACCTGTCACTGCGGTGCACGGTGCATGGCACGTGGTGCTTGCCGGTGCATGCAGTGTTGCCGCGTCCACCACCTCGTCAACTATCATCCTCGTTGCATGCTTGTGCTGTGCGACTGTGTCCCGTGTGTGTCCTGGTCTTCCAGATCATACCGGTCTGTATTGTACTGTACTCTGTCTCTTGTGTCGTGGGTTCTGCTCTGGAGTTTGAGGCGGGACGCAAGACACGCTGCACTTTGCTCTGCTGCACCCACGGTGCAAGGAAGCAAAAGGCTGTGTGCCTTGCGTTCCCACCTCTCCCCCAGCTGCAGCCTGCGTGCGCTCTGTTCTGCCGATTCACATTCCATCCGTGGACCTGCATGTGTCCATGTCCGTGCACATGCTTCATGCCCATATGCCACCCTTCTGGCATGCCTTTGCTGTCTCCGCTGTCTGCGGATTGCTGTGCCTGTCGCTGTGCTGGGTGTGCGTATGTGACCCTCTGCGCAACCTTGAGACGGGCCCCACCGCCCCTGTGTGCAGCGATCCCAAGTCAAGGAAGTTGACACACACGCAAGTCAACAGCTGCAAAGATTCTCGGTCCGATGTTCCAGTCAAGGAAGTTGACACACACGCAGGCTGTCCCATCCCACACCCCACACACCCTTCCCTTATCATTGGCTTGCATGCAGGTTGCAGGGTGGGTGTGGGGGTGGAGCGCTGACATGGCTTTGTGGGATACTATTGCCGGGATGAAATCAACTGGTGTTGGTTGCAGACTTCAAATCTGTAGGCGGGGTGACCCGCAGCGGTTCAATTCCGCCTTCCCGGTGCCTTTTTGTGGGCGATAGCCCGGCGCCTGCAGGGGGTACCTTTTCGATTTTTTTCTGGGGATGTCCCTATTTTGCATGTTTGAGCCCGTTGTCGATGGAATTTCAGTGTTTTGAGCCTGTTTTCGCGTCGCAATTGCGTCAGAATTCCACTTTCTCCCACACCCCGAGTCTCGGGTGATCAGCGTGTCACGTAGCCACAACCAACAACGGTGATGTCTGCGTCATCCTCGATGGCGTGATAGTTCTCTGCATGTCTGGAAAAGGGCACCCGCATGCTTGCAGGAGCCCTCTGTGGGTCGGTGTGCAGGCGTCCTTCCAAGCGCACGAGCACGACGTGCCGTTCGGTGCGATGCCTCTCGGAGGTCTCGGCATCACCGTCAGACAGAGACACACATGTGTCGGCACCGCAGGCACATGATGACAACACCAAGCAGCGTGACGCCATGTGCGTGTGAGTCGTGCATCTGAAAAACAGAAAGCGAGACCTCTGACTGCCTGGCTGCGCGGTGCCAGGAAGTAGACCGTGCGGGCGTCTGCTGGGATGCACAGCACATGATGACACCAGTTAAAGCAACATTGGTCCATTCCCTGAAGCCAACACGGCTTGTGACTTCCACTTTAACTTAAAGACAGAAGGAACCTGACCCGTCCTTGCTCAGTCGGACGCTCATCTCTCACCTACAACCCCCCCCCACCACACCCCTCCCCTACCCGCCCCTATCCCACCCCCCCGCACCCCCACACCACACCACCAGGCTCACTCACCCTCCTGCCCTGCCCTCTCACCCCCTCACCCCAACATGTTCATCCACCTGCGCCTGCGCAACTCTTCCTGCGACCACTGCTGTGAGGTGGACGAGGACGACACCTGATGTTCGGTTGTGTCCCACCCGGCACGAGCTGGGCCTGTCCGATGCCGTTGACGCCTTCCTCCAGGTCGACGGGCTGCTCGTCGCTGCCGACGACCATGCCTATGCAGCCGACGCCCCTCTCTACGACGGGGCTGTCGTCGTTGTCGATGCACGTGACACGGAGGCCTACCGCACCTACCTGGCTGGGTTCTGGCGGCGACGCGCCCTGCCCCGATTGGGCGCCCTCCGAGCGTGACGTCCTCCGATGTGCTTGCTGCTCAAATGCAGGCACTGTCCCACGACTATGACCTCGTGCTGACCTTCCATTTCAGCAGGGTAGGCGAGCTGCCGCGCGCCGACAGCGACGTCATGCTGGCCGCATTGGGCGTGATGCGCAATATGCCTTGGTGCGCCTTCATCATTTTTGAGGCAGCGACCCCGGCACTCCGCAGCGACGCTGACTTCGTGCTGGAGGCACTCACCGGTGTTCACGGCTCGCGTGTGCACGCTATGCTGCCGGATGCGCTGCTGTCTGACAAGGCCTTCCTGCTTCAGGTGGTGGAGCGCAGCGACTGCGCTCTGGAGCACGTCCCCGCCCGCCCTGCGTGCGGAGGAGCTGGCCGCAAGGTGCCTGGTTCGCCTCGGCCTCCTACGTGGCCGCAGTGCGTGCCATCGCGTGCAGCACGCTCTGTCCGTGTCCGGTGTTTTGGTGTTGCCGCTTTCCCGGCGTATATCCTCACGGAGTGCGAGCAATGCGGATCCCGATGCCTTGAGGGCTGCAGGGGTGAGGGTGTGGAGGGGGTGGGGCTACGGCGAGGTGCTGTGGCGCGTGCTGTCTCTGGGTGTGGGTGGGGGTGCATGGAGTGCCAGGGGGGCGTTGTCTGCTCCCGCCACTCCCGGCAATCGCGCAAATGCATCTGACTTTCTGGAGTGAATAACACACCGAACACCGAACGCTGCGCACGGACTTCCACACATACACCGCCAATCCACTTCATGGGTGTGGCTCCTACAGCGGTCTCTCCCCAATCATTGATCTTCTTTCTGTTTTGCCGCAGGGATGGGATGAATGCAACACCCACGGGTTTGCGGGTTGGCTGTGAGGGGTTCCTGTCGTAGGTGGCTGTCCTACATCTGCTGAAACGGTTGACACGCGTGGTGACTTCTTGATTCCCGGACCCAGAGATGCTGGAAAGGGATTTTTGGCGACGAACGACGTCGAAACATGGGCGCTTCGACGACACCAAGAATTCGCCATCAGGTTTTCGGGGGGGTGGGGGGATAAAACAGGCGACTTTGACCCCCCCCCCCCCAAACTCGCCACCGGGAGAACACTGTCAGTTTTTACCCGTCCGGGTGTATGTACCCCACTGGTGTTTGTACGTATGATGTGCATGCCGTTGGTCGGGCTTAGGCGCATTCTTGACGTTGCGTGGTTATCTGAAAACCCGAAAATCGTCGTGGTCACTGGGGGCGTTCCCGCTGAGTCTCAGTCGTAGGGCCTTCGATGTGTCTGCACTGCGTCAGTGCGACACGATGAGTGAGGGGGTCACTGTCTTCTGTGCTTCAGAGGGAAGCACACCAGTGCCGGATTTGAGGCACTGCGTCTGTTGTGTCTTTGTATTGTGTAGACTGGAGTGTAGAGGTGCAGGGTGTTGCGGTGCGTCCGGGCATGAATGAAGGTCACCCCACCACAAACTTGTTTGAGCACCGTAGGTGCGTAGGGGGGAGTCGTGAGGTCGAGGAAGGACGGGCGATCTGACCTGTCGTGTTTTTCTTTTTACTACCACTTGCAATACGCAAGGTTGGAAGGGGGGCTGAGGGGAAACACCGCACAACTCACAGCAGGATTTGTGTCTCTTTGTTCCCCGCTCCAGCCCCTCCGCACGCGAACTGATACTACAAGCAGACCTGGATGAACTGACCTCCCCCTCCCCCTATCTCCTTTGTATCCTCTGACCGAGCAAGACTCCCCCCCACCCCACCCCACCCCACCCACCCACCCACCCACCCTCCTTGTGCAAGGGGTGTGCTCAGTAGCAGGGCAGGGTGCCCACGCATGACGGCTTTGTATGGCAGCACCCCGTGCCACCCACAGGTTTGTGCAGGCATGGTGTCGCACAGCCGTGCGGCACGGCTGCTGCAGGCAGCACACATACACACGCATGGGGGGTCCCGTGCCACAGGCGGTGCTGTGTCGCACCCAGCGGGCACAGGGGTGCAGCCGCAGCCAGGTGCAACACACACAGCCTTCCAGGTGTTGGAGCGTAGTGGCGAGTGTGTCTACGTCGGCATCACCAGACGGGAGGATCTCTCAAAGTACAGAAATGACCTCCGCGCCAGAGGCATCCTCACGGAAGGCAGGTCACTGCAGGCTCTCCACAATGTGGCACCCAGCAGCACACGTGAGTTGCACCACTTGCGTGCTGCCCTCATCGCCAAGCACAAGGAAGAAGGGTGCCGCCTGCTCAACAAGAAGCAATACATAAATCCCAGCAGCGGGTCGACACACCTGGTTTATGAGGTGCTCAACAGTGCAGGGCACAGAGTGCATATCGGTGTGTGCACCAAGATTCGTCCGGCTGACATTCAGAGATTGAAGTGCTTCAGTCCCGGGTGCACACCCCGCATTGTGCGTGAGGTGCGACTGAGCAGTGCAAGTGAGCTGCGTCGTTTCAAAGCGTCGTTGTCTCGTCCTGACGTAGGCTTGCGGCCACAGAAGAGTGGGATGACGCACGTTGTGTACGAGGTGCTCAGCAGTGCAGGGGACAGGAAGCACGTTGGTGTCCGCGAGAAGCTGCGTCTCTCTGACATTCGGAAAATGAAGTGCTTCACTCCTGGATGCACAGTGCGTATTGTGCGTGAGGTGCGACTGGACAGTGCGATTCAGGCCCGTCGTTTGAAATCCTCGCTGTCTCGTCACGGTGTCGGCCTGCAGCCGCGGGCGAGTGAGTTTACACACGTCGCGTACGAGGTGCTCAACAGTGAAGGGGAGACGGTGTACGTGAGTGTGGGCAAGAAGATCAACACTTCGTATCTCCGGCAACGCAACATCCTCACCGCAGGCAGGACGGTGCGTGTCATGCGTGAGGTGGCGCTGAAGACCCGCCGCGCGGTGAGCCAGTTCCGTGCTGCCCTCATCGCCAAGTACACAGCAGCAGGGTGCCGCCTGCTCAACAAGGTGAAGTACATTCGGCCCAGCAGTGGGTCGACACACATCGTTTACGAGGTGGTGGAACACGAAGGCAATGTGGGGCAGTCGGCCAGTGGCAACAGTACCTTGGTGAAGGCGAACCAGAGCACAGACTCCCCACCACCACAGAGTCGTGCCGCTGAAGCCATCGGAGGGCGAGTCGGTCTGCATCCTGACGTCGACCTGCGGCCACAGAAGAGTGGGATGACGCACGTTGTGTATCAGGTTCTCAACAGTGCAGGGGACATCGTGCACGTTGGTGTGACTCAGAACATCAACACCCGGCACCTCAGGCGACACGGCATCCTCACCGCAGGCAGGACGGCGCGTGTCGTGCAGGAGGTGATGTTGAAGACGCAGCGCGCGGTGAACCAGTTCCATGCTGCCCTCATCGCCAACCAAGATGCGCTCAATACACATCGACAGCATCCTGCAGAGGTGCCAGCGCATTCCTCAGGGAAGCCAAGATGCAGCCGTGTGTACGTGGGTGTGGCGAAGCATCTGTCTCTGTTGCATCGCTACCTGACGTGGCGTGGGGTGCTGCAGGAGGGACGGTGTCTGCGTGCGGTCCACAGTGTGCTGATGCAGGACAGGCACGAGGTGGCACAGTTGCGCTCGGTACTGATTCAGCAGAGCGAGGCTGCAGGGTGTGTGCTTCTCAACAACCGGCGCGAGTCTCTGAAGGCACAACTGGAACGTGACGGCCACACACACGCTGTGTACGAGGTGGTTGACGAGACCACGGACAATCGTGTGTACATCGGTGTGGCGAAGGACCCACGTGGGGTCCGGAACGAACTCCGACGGCGTGGGGTGCTGCAGGAGGGACGGTGCCTGCGTGTGGTGCGTGGTGTGCGTCTGGGCGGTCGGGCAGAGCTGAATGCGTTGCGGAAACAGCTGGTCGCAGAGGGTGTGCGTGACGGGCAGCAGCTGCTGAACGTGTGTGGTCACAACCTCGTCGGGTCGGCACATGCTGCGGTGCTGCGTGCCCGCCTTGCTGCGGCAGCACCGCGGCAGCTGCGCGTGTGGGCTGCAGACAACGAGAAGGCACGGCGTGCGTTTGAGCGGCGCCACGGATCTGTGCTGCGCAAGCAGCGGCAGGGCGGTGTGCCACAGCCACAAGACAGTGGTGTGGTGTACGCGCTTGTCAGCAAGGGTGGGTCTGTGCTGTATGTGGGGCAGACACAGCACACGTGCTTGCGGCGTGCAGGCGGTCACTTCGCACTTGCCACACATAAGCTGCGTGGAGAGGGACGGCTGAGCCGCGTGCAGCTTGCGCAGGTGGAGCACGGGCAGCCACTGCACGCGGTGCCTGTGGAGCGGGCTGCTGGGGTGGCGGGCCGCCGCCGTGAGAAGCACTACATCCGTGTGTTGGAACCGCCGCTCAACATGCATTCTACAACACCTGCCCATCGGATGCTGGCAGGCACGCCTGCGGGCAACGACCGCATGTGGCGGTGCCTGTCTGCGTGACCTGTCACTGCTGCACGGCACACGGTGCTCCCACAACCTGTCGTCGTTTTCTTTATCTCCTGAACCAACACCGCATCCTGCGACAACTCAGGATCTGATTGCGGGCGACACCACGCCATCCTGCTGCAGCATGGAGGTGCATTGCACCGCCTCTTGTAGGGCTTTGTACAGTATCAAACATGAGTATTACACGGGGCTGCCGCTCAGCACAAACGGATTTACACATTGTAACCTCCCTCCCCCCCTCCTCTGTGGCCACTGGCGCCTGGTGCGACACACCGCGTATATCATGTCTATGGTGATGGGTGTCCTGTGCCTGCTGCCAGCTGCCCATCTCTTTCCCAGCCCCTTAACCACCCTGCACCTGCCCCCCACCCTCCCGTCTCTTCTTTTCCTTCCACTGGGTGGGGAGGGTTGTGTGCGGCTTTGTTGCAGTGCCTCACTGGGCGCGCCTCCCCGCCCTGTGGGATAGAGCACCTGACTAACCTGGCAAGGCACACAGAGCTGGGTGCCACATCATGAACATCACAGAACGCCCCTTCTTGTCTCCCGTCGAACCTACTGACATATAGCGGCGTCGTCCAAACGCATATAACAGGCTGCGCCCGTTACATGCGTTTGGAAGTGACTGGACATGGCAGGGAGCCTTCTCTCAGCCATGCAGAACAGTCACCACGCACCCATTGCGCTGTCCTTTGGCAGGGCTTTGAAAGTGCCGCCTTGGTATCCTGTTGTATGTAACCCTCAAATTACACACCCCTAAATCCGCTAACGGCGAGAGTCGTGATAAAAAGTGAGATGAGGTGCCTGACAAAAATGGTCGGAACGTGGCATAGTGTTTTGTATTGACACACGCAGTGCGGCACAGAGCACGAAGGTCCGTGACGCGAAGAATAATACACCACACCTCCTGAAGAGATAAGGGGGGGTGCGGGTGGGGGTGGGGGTGGGGGGGGAGTCTTGCTCGGTCAGAGGGTACAAAGGAGATGGGGGGAGGGGGAGGTCAGGTATATCCAGGTCTGCTTGTTGTGTCAGTTCGCGTGCGGAGGGGCTGGAGCGGGGAACGAAGGAGACACAGATTCTGCTGTGTGTTGTGCGGTGGTTTCCCCTCAGCCCCCTTGCGCATTGCAAGTGGCAGGAAAAAGAAAAACACGACAGGTCAGATCGCCCGTCCTTTCTCGACCTCACGACTCCCCCCTGCGCGCCTACGGTGCTCAAACGGGTTTGTGGTGTGTATGGTGGGGTGGATACAAGGCCATGCGGATCCGGACTGCCGTTTCAGCCTGCTGTATTGTTGTTTTCTTGGCCCAGCCGCCCGTGTCGATGCCTGGTGACCTCCGCCCCACACCCACACCCACCCCCCCGGTCCCACCGGTTGCTCTACAGGCAAGGTGTTGTGGCAGTGGTGTGGTATACTTTGCCCCAGCATGATCCCTTTTGGCACACACAGCACTGACGCATTGGCTGTCACTACACAGGCAATACCGTTGTGTCACACTTTTTGTGGCACGCCGAAGTGCGGCCTGGCAATCCCAGTTGCCGGTGCCAGAAGTGTTGTCGTTGTAGGGGTTGAATACCAAGGCGGGATGCCCACACGTGACGGCTTTGTATGGCAGCACCCCGTGCCACCCACAGGTTTGTGCAGGCATGGTGTCGCACAGCCGTGCGGCACGGCTGCTGCAGGCAGCACACATACACACGCATGGGGGGTCCCGTGCCACAGGCGGTGCTGTGTCGCACCCAGCGGTCACAGGGGTGCAGCCGCAGCCAGGTGCAACATACACAGCCTTCCAGGTGTTGGAGCGGAGTGGCGAGTGTGTCTACGTCGGCATCACCAGACGGGAGGAGCTCTCAAAGTACAGATATGACCTCCGCGCCAGAGGCATCCTCACGGAAGGCAGGTCACTGCAGGCCCTTCACGATGTGGCACCCAGCAGTGCACGTGATTTGCACCACTTGCGTGCTGCCCTCATCGCCAAACACACAGCAGCAGGGTGCCGCCTGCTCAACAAGAAGCAGTGCGCAAAGCCCAGCAGTGGGTCGACACACCTCGTTTATGAGGTTCTCAACAGTGCAGGGGAGACGGTGTGCGTTGGTGTGAGCAAGAAGATCAACACTTGGGATCTCCGGCAACGCAACATCCTCACTCCAGGCGGGACGGTGCGTGTCATGCGTGAGGTGGTGCTGAAGACCCGCCGCGCGGTGAACCAGTTCCGTGTTGCCCTCATCGCCAAACACACAGCAGCAGGGTGCCGCCTGCTCAACAAGGTGCCGTGCATTCGGCCCAGCAGTGGGTCGACACACCTCGTTTATGAGGTGCTCAACAGTGCAGGGCACAGAGTGGGTGTTGGTGTGAGGAAGGTGGTGAGTGCCGTCATCGTGCGGAACTTGAAGTATTTCAGTCCCGGGTGCACAGTGCGTATTGTGCGAAAGGTGCGACTGAACAGCACGAGTGAGCTCCGTCATCTCAAAGCGTCGTTGTCTCGTCAGGATAGGAGGATGAAGCACGTAGTGTACCAGGTGCTCAACAGTGAAGGGGAGACCGTGTACGTTGGTGTGACCAAGAAGATCAACACTTCGTATCTCCGGCAACGCAACATCCTCACCGCAGGCGGGACGGTGAGTGTCATGCGTGAGGTGGTGCTGAAGACCCACCGTGCGGTGAATAACTTGCGCACTGCCCTCATCGCCACACACACAGCAGCAGGGTGCCGCCTGCTCAACAAGATGCAGTGCGCAAAGCCCAGCAGTGGGTCGACACATCTCGTTTATGAGGTGCTCAACAGTAAGGGGGACAGAGTACATATCGGTGTGAACCAGAGGCTTTCTGACTTTCACATTCAGCGATTGAAGTGCTTCACCCCTGGATGCACAGTGCGTATTGTGCGCGAGGTGCGACTGAACAATGCGAGTGAGCTGCGTCGTATCAAAGCGGCGCTATCTCCTCGCGTCAGGTTGCAGCCACAGAAGAGTGGGATGACGCACGTTGTGTACGAGGTGCTCAACAGTACAGGGGACATCGTGTATGTTGGTGTGACCAAGCAGATCACCACTTCGTATCTCCGGCAACGCAACATCCTCACCGCAGGCAGGACGGTGCGTGTCATGCGTGAAGTGGTGCTGAAGACCCGCCGTGCGGTGAACCAGTTCCGTGCTGCCCTCATCGCCAAACACACAGCAGCAGGGTGCCGCCTGCTCAACAAGGTGCCGTGTATTCGGCCCAGCAGTGGGTCGACACACATCGTTTATGAGGTGCTCAACAGTGAAGGGGAGACGGTGTACGTTGGTGTGGGCAAGAAGATCACCACTTCGTATCTCCGGCAACGCAACATCCTCACCGCAGGCAGGACGGTGCGTGTCATGCGTGAGGTGGTGCTGAAGACCCGCCGTGCGGTGAACCAGTTCCGTGCTGCCCTCATCGCCAAACACACAGCAGCAGGGTGCCGCCTGCTCAACAAGGTGAAGTGCGTGTCTCGTGCGAATCGCAAGATGCCGACAGCCCACACCCTGCACAAGGCATACGAGGTGGTGGACAAGGAAGGCAGATGTGTGTCCGTCGGTGTTGTCGTCCACCTCAAGCAACGAGCATACGAGCTGCGCAATGCAGGTGTGCTGCGGGCAGGGCGGCAGCTGCGCGTGCTGTGCACCATGCATGTGCACAGCAGGGCTGAGCTCAACAGGCTGCGTGCCGCACTGGTGGCCTCCAGCGAGGCGGCGGGCAGTGAGCTGCAGAATGTGCGAGGGCGTGCACGCCAGGACATGTCGCATGCGGTGTGCGAGGTGGTGGACCGTCAGGGGCGCAGGGTGTACGTCGGGATCGCCAAGTCTCTGAAGTCGGCACGCCACCACCTGAAGGCGAAGGGTGTGCTCCGTACCGGATATGTGCTGCGTGTGGTGCGGCGTGAGGTGATTCGTGACAGGCGCGCAGAGCAGCGTGTGCGTACGGCGCTGATCGAGGAGAGCGAGGCTGCAGGGTATGTGCTGCTGAACAAGCGACGCGAGTCTCTGAAGGCACGACTGGAACGTGACGGCCACACACACGCTGTGTACGAGGTGGTGGATGAACACACAGGCAGCCGTGTGTACGTGGGTGTGGCGAAGGAGCTGTCCTCAGTGAGAGGCAACTTGAAACAGCGTGGGGTGCTGCAGGAGGGGCGGTGTCTGCGTGTGGTCCACAGTGTGCTGATGCAGGACAGGCACGAGGTGGCACAGTTGCGCTCGGTACTGATTCAGCAGAGCGAGGCTGCAGGGTGTGTGCTTCTCAACAAGCGGCGCGAGTCTCTGAAGGCACAACTGGAACGTGACGGCCACACACACGCTGTGTACGAGGTGGTTGACGAGACCACGGACAATCGTGTGTACATCGGTGTGTCGAAGGACCCACGTGGGGTCCGGAACGAACTCCGACGGCGTGGGGTGCTGCAGGAGGGACGGTGCCTGCGTGTGGTGCGTGGTGTGCGTCTGGGCGGTCGGGCAGAGCTGAATGCGTTGCGGAAACAGCTGGTCGCAGAGGGTGTGCGTGACGGGCAGCAGCTGCTGAACGTGTGTGGTCACAACCTCGTCGGGTCGGCACATGCTGCGGTGCTGCGTGCCCGCCTTGCTGCGGCAGCGCCGCGGCAGCTGCGCGTGTGGGCTGCAGACAACGAGAAGGCACGGCGTGCGTTTGAGCGGCGCCACGGATCTGTGCTGCGCAAGCAGCGGCAGGGCGGTGTGCCACAGCCACAAGACAGTGGTGTGGTGTACGCGCTTGTCAGCAAAGGCGGGTCTGTGCTGTATGTGGGGCAGACACAGCACACGTGCTTGCGGCGTGCTGGTCATCACTTCGCACTTGCGGTACATAAGCTGCGTGGAGGGGGACGGCTGAGCCGCGTGCAGCTTGCGCAGGTGGAGCACGGGCAGCCACTGCACGCGGTGCCTGTGGAGCGGGCTGCTGGGGTGGCGGGCCGCCGCCGTGAGAAGCACTACATCCGTGTGTTGGAACCGCCGCTCAACACGTACTCGACGACGCCTGCCCATCGGATGCTGGCAGGCACGCCTGCGGGCAACGACCGCATGTGGCGGTGCCTGTCTGCGTGACCTGTCACTGTGGTGCATGGCACGTGGTGCTTGCCGGTGCGTGCAGTGTTGCCGCGTCCGCCACCTCGTGAACCATCATCCTCGTTGCATGCTTGCTTGCGGCTGTGTCCCGTGTGCACATATGTTGCACGTCAGATGTATTGTACTGTTGTATGTGTTGTTGAGTCCGCCACCCCGCCCACACAGCCACGAGGCATTGCCAGGCACACACTTCCCCTGCGTGCCTCCAGCAGCTCGTGCAGCTTCCCCGCCCCACACTTGCTGAAGGTTGAGTCCTCGCAGTCCTGCTGAGGGCACATTACTTTGTTCTTTCTCTGGTCTGTGCTGACGCCCTGGCAACTGAACCAACACGGCTGCGGCACCATATCATAGCTCCACTTCACACCCTGGGTTGATGACTAGAATAGTCCTGAGGAAAGAGAGAGAGCGAGGCAGGTCACTCCAACACAACACCATCTTCGGCAGGTCCTTATCCGTGGTGTGTGGTGTTCCTTGTGTTGCTGCACGCAGCATCCCCCCCCCCCCCCTCAGATGTAGTGGCAGCAAAGTACAGTATTGGAGCCGGGCTGCAGGCAGATGGGCTTCGGGCAACACATCCCCCACCCACCACACCACCCCCATCCCCCCCGGCGTACAAAGCAATTGACCACCCCCATCCCCCCCGGCCCTGCGATTTTTGTCAGTGTCAAAAAGATCCTCGGCCTCGCTTTGGCAGCAAATACAAACCATCTCATCAAGCTGCGGAGTTGCTTCTGCTTTGCCTGGATTTGGCGCACAAACAAAGTGGGCCTTCACCGCGGGCCTGTCTTTTTTTCCCCCGCATGTTTTCGTCATCATCACACCCATGCCCTACCAGGTACTGTAGTGTACTGTGGTTCTGACCATGGGGTGGTTCGAACACATTATCTCGCTGGGTGGTCAGCTGTGGGGCAAGCAGGAGATGCAGGGGACGGGCAGGATGGCAGGCGCGTGTGAGGCAAGCCCGTACATGCAGGAGGTGCTGTCTGCTGCTGGGGGCTGCACGCGTCTGGAGCTGCTGAGCCCTGGGGTGTACGTGGGGGTGGCGGTGGACGGGGAGTGCTGCTACGGGGAGGCGTCCGGGTGGCACACCTTCCCTGCAGGCACGGTGCTGCAGTTCACGGTGCAGCACGGCAGGTGGCTGGCCGCGTGGGGCAGCACCACGGGGCTGACGGCGTACCGGAAGGAGGCGCCCTTCCCCACACACCAGGTCGGGGAGGAGCTGGCGGTGCACATCCCCACGGCAGACCTCGGGTTCATCGACCGGGTGCTGTGCAGGTTCCCGCGGCCGTGCCGCTGGGGTGCGGTGGCGGCCGAGGCGGGGCTGTGGCAGCCGCACCCGAACTGCGACGTGTTTGCGATGGAGGAGCACGACATGGGGCGGCTGGGGCGGATCCGCGGTGCGCTGGACGCCCTCGCGTGCAGGACGGGGGAGCGGGTGATCCCGAAGTACCAGCATGTGATCGACCCGAACCTGTGTGTGCGGCAGGGGCGGTGGGTTGCGTCGGAGTGGGACGTGTCGGAGGAGGGGGTGGCGCGGATCGTGGGGCGCGGGGGGGGAGGTGCGGAGCACGCGCACGTGCACTCGCAGCTGGTGGACGAGGTGTTCACCCCCCTGCTGCAGGCGGCGCTGCTCGTGCTGGGGCTGCACCTGCAGCGCCCCGCCCTGCACCTTGCGGGGCGGCGGCTGCAGGCGGTGCCCAAGGCACAGCGCATCCTGGTCCCGCCGCGCGGGGTGCGGGTGGAGGGGGAGGCGTCCGGAGAGGGCGGGCAGTACGAGGGGATCTGGCACAGCGACGGGGACGTGGAGGACATTGTGGCGGTGGTGCTGTACTACTACAACGTGGATGCGGGGCTGGAGGGGGGCGCGATGGAGTTTGCGTCCAGGGATGTGCACGCGGTGCTGGGGAGCGGCGACTGCTCGAACAACTGCGACCAGTTCACCCAGCCGTACCTGCGCGACGAGAAGGGCAACGACCTGCCTGTCTTCAGCGTCCCGGTGTCGACGGGGACGATGCTTGTCTTCTCCAACTACCAGGTGGTGCACCGTGTGCTGCGCATCCTGAACAAGCGCGACACGGAGGCGTCGCGCGACTTTGCGGCGCTCTTCATTGTCGACCCCGACTCCCCGCTGCCGAGCGCAGCCGAGCACCTGCCGTCCGCCGAGAGGCGTGCAGAGACGGACGCGGAGCGCCAGCAGGCACGCCTGACGAAGCTGCGCGCACAGCTGTGCCCGCGCGGCTCCTTCGGATCCGGGGACTCGGTGTGTGCGACAGGCAACGGCTGCTTCACCATGATGTCCTGGCTGGACAAGCATCTCGACGAGCGCTGTGCACCCCCCTTCGACGGACCGGAGGGGCTCCGTGCCTACGAGCGCATGGCACGCACGCCGCAGCAGGTCAACAGGGGTGCCAGCGAGATGCTGTCCCGTGAGGACACCGAGGGTGGCACGGACGATACGGATGAGTGACAGATGAGTGACTGCGTTGCTCGACGTGAGGCAGTCCTGACGGTGCTGACGGAATGTCAGTGATGGGCGCCTTGGCACCCGAGTTAGCAGAGTCTGCATGGTGACAGATGAGTGACTGCGTTCCTGGACGTGAGGCGGTCCTGATGACACCCGAGTCAGCAGAGTCTGCATGCGTGGGTGTGGCCCTTCCACCGACATGCTCCCCCCACACCACACCACAGCCATGCCACACCCCCACCCTTTCCCGCACTTTCCCATCCACTCCCTATCACCGACGACACGCATGCGTAGCGACCACCAGCCAGCCTGCCTTCCTAGCCAACATAGCAGGCCGCGAAGTCGTTGCGTGAGGTGGGAATCACATGTGGCGTGTGGGTACCCCGTACGTACACACCTGCAGCAGTGCTCTGCCAGGAGCTGGGCTTGCCTGGGTGTGCGCCTGTGTGGCTTAGGCAGAAGGACCCCACCCCTCCACCCCTCACCCTCCACTCCCGCCCGTCCCCCTTTTGAGAGGGGCAGTGCTGTGATGAGGTGAGACACGGCGTTCAGAGCGCTGACATGGCTTTGTGGGATACTATTGCCGGGATGAAATCAACTGGTGTTGGTTGCAGACTTCAAATCTGTAGGCGGGGTGACCCGCAGCGGTTCAATTCCGCCTTCCCGGTGCCTTTTTGTGGGCGATAGCCCGGCACCTGCAGGGGGTACCTTTTCGCTGTTTTTTCTGGGGATGTCCCTATTTTGCATGTTTGAGCCCGTTTTCGATGGAATTTCAGTGTTTTGGAGGGTGTCCGGTTCTCCGGATTTTCCTGATTTTTCCCGATTTTCCGAAAATTTTGCCACTGGTTGACACAAGGGCAAATTTCGGGCAAAATCCGAAAATCAGGAAAAATCGGGAAAAATCAGGAAATCCAGGGGGGGCCACTGGAGACCCTCCCCGAAAAAATCCGATTTTTTTGGGTCGAAAAAAATTTTTTTTTTCCGACCCGAAAATCTGTATCTGCGGACTGCCACACTCTGAAAAACCGAAAAATTTCCGAAAAAAATCGAAAATTTTGGCCTTTCCTGGCCTATGTGGTCCCAAAGGGCCCAGGTTGCCCGGTTTTTCACCCAAAAACACCCCAAAAATTTTTCCGCCGTTTCACCCCCCCAGAATCTAGGAGGGTGTCCGGTTCTCCGGATTTTCCTGATTTTTCCCGATTTTCCGAAAATTTTGCCACTGGTTGACACAAGGGCAAATTTCGGGCAAAATCCGAAAATCAGGAAAAATCGGGAAAAATCAGGAAATCCAGGGGGGGCCACTGGAGACCCTCCCCGAAAAAATCCGATTTTTTTGGGTCGAAAAAAAAAATTTTTTTTCCGACCCGAAAATCTGTATCTGCGGACTGCCACACTCTGAAAAACCGAAAAATTTCCGAAAAAAATCGAAAATTTTGGCCTTTCCTATCGATTTTTACATGTATTATACATGTATAATACTTGCATGTCAACTATTATACATGTATAATACATGTATATGCCTGAAATATACATGTAAAATACATGTATATCAAGTAAAAATACATGTATAATACTTGCATGTCAACTATTATACATGTATAACATGGTTTGACAGAATTCTTAAGAGAAAAAGCTCTTTTTTCGTAAGAATTCGGGAATTCTTAAGAATTTTCAAGAATTCTTAAAATTCTTGAAAATTCTTAAGAATTCTTGGAAATTCTTAAGAATTCTTAAGAATTCCTGAAACTCCTGAAAATTCCTGAAAACTCCTGAGGCGTTTCTGAGGGGAGGATGGGCAAGTTTTTCAGTCATCGGGGGCTCCAGGGGCTAACTTCCACCCGGTGCGGCTCAGATCCTGAAAACCCGGCTTCGGCCAGTGTAGTTGGATGCACCGGTGGGCAATTCAAATTGCACAGCTGCTCCGACGAAAGGGGAAGCAATCCCTCCGGATCCGGAACCCCTCCGCCGTGCCGGAGAGGATGCTGGGTTTGCAGTGGTGGCGCACGCATCGTGTTTTCCAGAAGTGCGTACGGCGCACGCGTGCAAGGACGGCGCGTCCGTGCGGCAAAATGTAGCACACACGGTGGACTCCAGCCACCCTAGTGCAGTGGTGGCAGCGTACGGCCGTACGGTCCGCGTACGCGTATGCCGTACGCACTTTCTGAAAACCGCGCTGCGTACGCGTACGCAGAATTTTCGTACGGCTGGTATTCTATATTAGTCAGGGAGTGGGAGTCTTTAGCCTAAAGTAGGGGGAAAATGGACTCCCGCTAGCACCAAAAACTCCGGCGAGACTCCCGACAAGGGTTGCCCGACCACCGCTTGCGTCCACCGTGCAGGAGACGGCCATTCTTCTCGAATAATGGCTGATCCTGAACGGGCGTCATGGTCACTCTGTGTCGGAAGACATGCGACTCCTCTCCCGATGTCCTGCTCGACTTCCCTGTTCGTGACTGTGGAAAGGACTACCCAACGTTCCAGAGGCTGTGTATCTTGGCATCCACGTTGACTCATATCCGTCGAAGATGAAAGACTATTCAGTCGATTGCACCTGATCGGCCAGACACAGTTGATCCGTCTCTGTCTCGAGACCGCGGAAAGGGGGTTGCCACCCCCGCTTTTCGGGATACCAACCCCCTCTCGAACTATCTCCCATTATACCCCCACTCGATCGGCTGGAGTCCGTCGTGCAGGCACTGAGCACCCTGGGCGAACTTCCTGAAGGTCCCCAGAGGGCGCCCTATGCATACATGATGTAGCAAGCAACGAAATCACCCGCATCTGCGCCCCAGGGCACGCAGGACGATAGCGACTTCAGCGTTCCTGTCGTGTGGCAGCTCGACTGCCGCACCTAAAAGGGGATCCGGGAAGTGTACCCCTCCGCACGACCGGTGTATGCGAGCTGGTCTCGAACAGCAGTCTGCGAAAGACCACTTCACAAGGACCAAATGCATCATCTACTGCATGGCCTACAGCATCCCCACACAGACGTGGTCCTTCTGTTCTCCAATCGGGAGAAAGGCATGCATATATTCACCTCAGCTGCAGCAGTGATGAAGAAGGCACAGGACGCACGAGAACCGGCAGGAAAGTGGATACCGTAGAAGGAATAGGAGGAAGGAAGTGAATCGTCCAGATCTGCCAACCTACCACGTGCAGCCAGAATAACCCAGAACAGGACCTTCTCACGTGGGGCTGCTGAGAGCAGGGCAAAACTCATTCAAAATTGTTCAAACCTGCCTCCGGTGGATCTTCACCGGCGTAATCTGGGAGGAAATGATCTGGGCACAATGTCCTCCCCCTGGTTGTGCCGAGAGGGTGCAGGATCAGATTCCGTACCGGCACCCAGACTGAGCCTGGGGCGTCCTGGGACGGGATGGGAGACACCAGTATACTCAAGGGGCTCGCCTCCAACAGGTCGTGGATTTTGCCCAACGGCGAGATATTGGTGGCGCCAATGGACACCTCCACCCTCCTTGCAATACGTCACCCACGAGAAAGGGCTCCCAGACTCAGACCGTAACAGTGGAGCTACGTGTTCACGCACATTTTCATGTGCTTCAATCGCACACAAAGATGCCCACGCTCGCTAACACTGTGTTGGTAGAGTTTCCATCCCTGGCTTTATGTGCCGAACAAGCGTGCTCTTCAGGTAGGTTGAGGGTTTCCTCAAACTGCAAAGGCAGTTGCTGATCGATGGCTGCCTTTTTTGCGCTCACCAGGCTCCTGGTCTCTAGCAAAGAAGACTGTTGGCAGCGCGTGTTCACCCATGTACCCCACAGGTAACGAACCAGCGCACAAACAAAAAACTACCGCTTGTGCGCAGTATGTCTACCCGCTCTCTCTTCAAGGCGAAGGAGATTGAGTGGGATTCGCTGAGCCTCTGCGCTCCGGAGGTCGCGAAGTGTGTGTTCCCGGAGTATGATGCTGAGCACGAGGGTGAAGGATGCCTCAACTGTCGTTCGTGCGGACACCGCGCGGCGGTTTCGTGCCTCGATACCTTTGTTCCCTCCTCCTGTAACGAGGAGTTCGTCAAGGGGATGGAGGACAAGGACTGGATGTGCCCGGTGTGTTGCTGGGTAGCCAGCCGGTAGCCAGTCTCCCAAGAAGGCGGAAATGCAGCGATGGATGGCTGTCCCAGCTGGCCAGAAACAGGTTTGAGGCCATTTTTGTGACTATTTTCCCTGGAAGAAGGCCCTGGAGGGGGTCATTTTGTGATTTTCACCTTCTCCCTCAGAAAACCTCCCAATAAGAACGTACATCCGTATGCTGTCAGGGGACCTCGTGCGTGCCCCTTTCAAGAATTCTTAAGAATTCTTCAAGAATTCTTGGAAATTCTTGGAAATTCTTAAGAATTCTTAAGAATTCTTGGTAAGAATTTCCAAGAATTCAAGAATTTTTAAGAATTGAAAAAGTAAGAATTCTTAAGAATTCTTACGAATTCTTAAAGAATTCTGTCAAACCATGGTATAATACATGTATATGCCTGAAATATACATGTAAAATACATGTATATCAAGTAAAAATACATGTATAATAGTTGACATGCAAGTATTATACATGTATTTTTACTTGATATACATGTATTTTACATGTATATTTCAGGCATATACATGTATTATACATGTATAATAGTTGACATGCAAGTATTATACATGTATAATACATGTATTATACTTGTAGTTATACATGTAAAATTTACAAGATCCCACCGTGTTGCACACCACACACGGCCGTGCCCAGGGCATTCCCGCTTTGCCACTGAACAACAGCTGAGGATTTTTCTCCCACTTCTCCCACCTCTTCTTCACGGTGGACTCCCACCCCCTGGAGCGGGGGTCTGGGAGACCCCCGCTAGCGGGAGTCTGGACCCCCACTCGCGGGAGTCTGCCCTGCTATTTTTGGTGCCCAGACGACCCCCGCGAGCGGGGGTCGGACCCGCCAGACCCCCGCTATTCCGATATCCCAAAAAGGTGCACCCTGACGTGTGGGAGTCCACCGTGTTCTTCTTCCCCACCCCCCACCACCCCCCCTCCCCCTCACCCTGACACCTTTTTTTTTGACCAGGGATAATCCCACCCCTCACCCCCACCCACCCACACACATCCACACTAATGGCTGCCCCCCCCACCTTCATCAAAGACGTCGAAAACCGCCTAGGCAGCTTATGGAGTGGGGGCGGCCCTGCCTCCTGCACGACTCACACTGCGCCTGCCGCTGCTGCGCCGCCGCCACCACCGCCACCACCCCTGCCTGAGGATCTCTCCGCTGCTGACGGCTCCGACACAGCCGAGAGCCCCATTGCGGGTATTGCTGCCGATGCCCCCCGGCAGCAGCGGGGGTTGGGTGCGGCAGAGGATGGAGGGTCTAATGTGTGCAGCGTGGTGGCGCCGCAGGCGACACGGCATTTGGTGGATGCGGTGAGGCTCGCCCAGGCCACGCTTCTCGCACCCCTGTCGCGCCGGCTCCCCCTCCCGGCTACCGAGGTCCCACAGGTCGACATCTGCCGCGACCGTGCCTCCGCAGGTCGCCCCAGCGTCCCACCCAAAGCCAGGTTTGTAAAGGGCCTCCGCCGTTCGGAGTTGGCTGCCCTCGCAACCCTCGTCTCGCCGTGGCTGCCGCCCCCACGGCAGTTCTGCATCGACCTCACCCACATCGACCTGCAGTGGATTGTCGCCAAGCGTGCCGTCCCCCCGCTCTCCCTCCTCACCATGCCCGATGATGTGGTGTATATGAATGGGCAGCCCGCTTATCGCACCCCATCCGGGAATGCTGTTCTCCTCAACTCGCCACGCAGCGTTGTCGCCCTCCTCCGGCATGGGCTCGACCCGCTGGAGTTCCAGAAACGCGACTCCTTCAAATGCGACATCGAGAGGCAGTACGTCGAATCGCGGAGGGTGAGGCGCCTGCAGGAGATGCGTGCATACTATAAAGAGATGTGTGCGGAGATCTCGGGGCAGGAGGTGATGTCGTTTTTCGATGCGTACAACCCGGCGGAGCCGAGCCATATCCCCGACCTGGATCTCGCGGGGGAGACAGATGTGCTCACCCGGCGCCTCCAGCCCTCGCAGCACTCGGGGCCTGGGCTCTACTCCGAGACGGATGTGTGCTATGCGACCCTCGCCCAGTCCCTCAACCGCATCAGATCCCGCTCCCTCTCGACAGATGCGGGGAAATCCCGCGCCATGCTGGAGAGGTTTGAAACCACAGGCCTCGGAGACGTCTCGAAACTCGCGCAGCACCAGCGCGGCGCACCGCAGCCCCAGCGCACCCCCCCCTCCGCCACCTCCGCGGCGCCGGGGGGGTGCGAGCCGCTGTCCCCGCTGTCCCCTGCGGGCGGCAGCATCACTAGCCCCGCGGGCTGCCGCACCGCCGACGCGTCGCCTGCAGAAGGCCTGGATGAGGTTGTGTCGCCTTCTGGGACTGACCTCTCCAAACCACGCATTGTGAGGTTTGAAGCGTCGCTGGATGGAGACTGTGCGAGCGATGTTAGCATCCGCTCCGACGCAGGGGATGGGGATGCGTATGGCGCGTCGCGCAGTGGGGTGACCTCACGGAGGGCGCAGCAGGAGTCGCATGACCCTGCGTTTCAAGCGACGCGGCTGGCAAATGTCGCGAGGCGTATGGACCTCCGCCCGTTGATCCGGAAGATGGAGAGGACGCGCACCAAGATGGAGTCGATGCTGGTGCAGGATACGGAGGGGCGTCTGCAGAAGGTGTGCGATGTTAGGGGCGAGCAGCAGAGGAAGAAGACGAATATGCGAAACCACGAGCAGCGCCTGCGGCGTGTGGAGGAGAGGCAAAAGCAGCTCAACGCGGAGAAGCGTGAGGGGAATATGCAGCAGCAGCTGCGCCGGCAGCAGTGCGCCCACGAGCTCCAGGTTTTTAAGGACTCGCAGCTGCGGGAGAAGGAGAGGAAGGAAAGGAGCCTGATGAAGCGGAAGGATGCGGCAGCTGCAGGGATCATTCTCCGGCGGAAGCACCGCCGGGAGGCGGTGCAGGCCAAGCTTGATGAGAAGCGTGAGGCGGCGAAGGCGTTGGAGTCCGACAGGATCGAGCACAACCTGCGCCTCATCGATGAGAAGGAGCAGATCTTCCGCCGTGTGGAGGAGCGGCGCGAGGCGATGCAGCAGTCGCTGCGGGAGGCGGGCGTCGCAAAGAAGCAGGAGGCACAGGAGGCACGCACACGCATAGAGGAGCACTTCAAACGGCAGGAGGTGGGGCGCGAAGCGGTGTACACCCATAAGATCCGCGAGAGTGAGAGGCGAATCGCTGCGCTGGCGGCGCGGAAGGTGTTGGCTCGGAACACCAAGGCGGAGATGGACTTTCTGGCGCAGGCGAAGCGAGAGAGGAGGCGGGAGGAGATGGAGGCGTTGGAGTTTGAAGAGCATTCCAAGTCGCTGGAGGAGGCCTCGGAGAGGGCGCACCGCTTCGAGCTGCGGCAGGCGGGGATTGCGGGGAAGAAGGAGGCGGCTGCGGTGGCGAACCGGATGCGGATTGAGGACAGCCGTGCGTCGGGGAGGCACATCAAGGCCGTCGATGAGTTCCGCAACCTGCTGACGCACGGCTCTGTGCAGTGGAACACCGACAGGGTCAACACAATGCTGATGCAGGTTGGCATCATTAAAGAGAAGACGCGCCGTGCCCGGGAGCATATCTACGTCGAGAAAGAGTCGCGCATGCGTGCTCTCAACGACCTCGCTGTGAAGGCGGAGAAGCAGATCTACTGCGAGACCTGGCAGGGCACGGAGTGAGCATCGCAGCCGCCTTCCGGCGGTCTGCGTGGGGTGGTGTGTAAGGGTAGGGGGAGGGGCTCATGCGCTGGGTGTGTGTGTGGCGGGGTTTGTTCGGCCGACGAGGAGGGGGGAGGGGGGGGGTGAGGGGTGTAGGGGGGGCGTTCCACTCTCTTGCGGGTCACCGTCGCTTCCGCGTCTGTCAGGACTTGCAGGGTGCAGAGCTATCTCGGGAGCTTCGCACCCGAACATCAGACAAGCGATCTTAGCTCTCCAAAAGCTGGTCTCTGATCTGGTTTGTCGGATGGGTGCAGGTTGCAGGGTGGGTGTGCGGGTGGAGCGCTGACATGGCTTTGTGGGATACTATTGCCGGGATGAAATCAACTGGTGTTGGTTGCAGACTTCAAATCTGTAGGCGGGGTGACCCGCAGCGGTTCAATTCCGCCTTCCCGGTGCCTTTTTGCAGGCGATAGCCCGGCGCCTGCAGGGGGTACCTTTTCAATTTTTTTCTGGGGATGTCCCTATTTTGCATGTTTGAGCCCGTTGTCGATGGAATTTCAGTGTTTTGAGCCTGTCTTCGCGTCGCAAATGCGTCAACACCCCCGAGCTTCCCTCCCATTGTGCATTGATCTGCCTTGGACAACATATCTGGTGGAGTAACATTGCAAGAAGGTGCTGGGAGACTTGCTTTTCCATTCACTCTCGACGATCAAACCCCTCCCAGAGCTTCCCCTGCAGCATACACACAGTAGACAGTACAGGACTCACCCACACCACCCCTAGATAGCACACCCCGACCCCCGCACCCACCATGCACCGTGCGGCCTGTCTCGTGTCACACCTGGGGGTGCAGACGCCCCTTGCACTTCTCTCCCAAGGCGGTGCTTCTGTGAGGCGCTGCGCGTCCACCGCACCCGCCCCGCCCCCGGTGTACCCCAACAAGGAAGCCGCTGTGCTGGACGGCGTCCGGCTGGCCTACATCGACCACACCATTGGGGAGGGCCGTGGGCCCACCGTTGTGGCGCTGCACGGCAACCCGACGAACTCCTTCCTGTGGCGCAAGGTGTTTGGGGTGCTGGGGGCTGACACGCGCATCGGGAGGCTCCTGGCACCGGACCTCGCAGGGCAGGGCCGCAGCGGGCCATCTCAGCGGGGGCTGAGCTTCCGCGCGCATGCTGACTACATCGACTCCTGGTTCGACACTGTCCTGCCGAAGGAATCCGCACCGAAGGTCGTCCTCCTCCTGCACGACTGGGGCTCTGCACTCCTCTTCCACTGGGCAGCTCGCAACCCGGAGCGCGTGGAGGCATTGGTGCATATGGAGAGCATTCCGGGGCCCATCCCGTCCTGGGATGAGTTTCCCGCGGGAGGGCGGAAGGCGTTTAAGAACATGCGCACGCCCGGTGTGGGGGAGAAGATGGTTCTGGAGAAGGACTTCTTCATCCAGAGGCTGCTGCTGGGCGACCGGGTCACGAAGAGGGCTGACGAGTGGACTGCTGAAGAGAGGCAGGCTTACACTGCGGCATTTCCGACGCCGGAGTCGCGCGCGCAGCTCCTGAAGTGGCCCCGGGAGATTCCGATTGCAACGGAGCCCTCCCGCGTCGTCGATGCGGCGAGGCACTGGGAGGGTGTGATGCGCGGGTCGGACTTCCCGAAGCTGTTTGTCAACGCGGAGCCCGGCTTCTTCAGCCCGCTGATCGTCCGGGTGACAAAGGAGTGGCGCAACCACACCGTGTCCCGCACGGTGCGCGGGCAGCACTTCATCCAGGAGGACAGCGGGGAGGAGATCGGGAAGATCATCCTCGAGTTCCTCCACGAGAAGGGTGTTGTGGCCTGAGGCTGCAGAGGGGGTGGGCTGGGCTGGGGTGGGGTGGGGGAATCTGCCGATGATCCGATTCGCTTATTTGGCAGCGAGGAGGTAGGGGGGTGGGGGGGTGGGGGATTCTACTAGCTTTCTGCGGATGGTATTATAGGCCATATTGGGACAGCACACCTTGGGTGGCAAGCTGCTGTCTGTGACATACAGTCCACCCCATGGAGGGGATGGTGGGGTGGTGGTGTTGGAAGCTGGCGTTCTTCGAAGCGCAGCATACACGCGTGCACCCCAAGTGGTTGTGCATAAAAGAAGAGCCTGCTGCTGCTGTGGTAATGTGCAGGTTTTCGGTGCGTTCTACACTGCGGTGAGCATATTGCTGTGTATCCCGTGCGCTTGTGCCCAACAGACTAACCCCAGTGCAGCTGTGTGTGTTGAAGTGTAATATATGTTTGCAACGTGCCTCACATGGGCTCATCTGTTTGGATCCAAAAATGCGTGGCATATCCACAGATCCTGAGGGTCGCCGCTTGGGTGTGTCTGTGCCACAGTCATGAGCTTGTGCCGCGTGATGCCATCTCGTTCCCTGCTGGCACTGGCGGGTGGGTGAGGTGGACCGTGTTTGGTTGAGTATTCCTTGGTCTTCTTCCTCTTCTTCCTCTTCTTCCTCTTAGCTGGCCTTGTGGCGTGACTATCGAACTGCCACCAGGTTTGTGCGTGGTGGCGCGGCCCTGCTTGGTCATTGTGACGTGACCTTGTTCCAGCCGAGAGATGCGAGTCGACAACATAACACAGGAGGGCGGCAGACTCTAAAGAGAGCCACCTGGAGTGCACTGGCTGAGGCTGACTTCTTCGGGTGGGACCCGCTGGGTAACCCAGACAGTGGCTGCCGAGTTGTACCAGGGCTGTTGCCCCTCTCCTCCAACGTGTCTGCGAGAGCGGGTTCGAATGTGCTGGTTGCCCTATCCCCCAACTCCTGCCCCCACGCCTCGCATCATGGCAACGGTGGTGTCGCCTTGTTGACGGCCATGTAGGAACTGGGGTCAGAGTTCCATTTTCCCCAGAAATTTCCCTGCAGTGGTGGAGAGAGAGAGAGAGAGAGACATGGTGAAGATGGTAGGTGCAGCCCGAAAGTTATGTGTTGCACAACACACCACATCGCCAAACCCAGACTTTGTCCAGCTGCCACTTGCCAGTGCCAGTTGCAGCAGTGCCGGTCACGGTGGTGTCACCTGTGCGTGGGCTGTTGGCTGCCCTGGTGTGTGCGGCAGGCACACCCAGCTGGGCGGTGGGGATGCCCGCTCGTGAGGCTGATTACACCATCGTGCAGGGGTGTCTTGAAGCTCCCCTCTTTGTGTGCCAACTCCATCACTGTGCGCTGCCTCCGTCTCACAGGCCTCTGCCGAAAGATGTCCAAAACACAGGCCACAGCAGGCTTGAGACACACTGTCTTGGTCCCCAACCCCACCATCGCACACAGCACACACCACCACCCTCCCGAAGGCTTTGCTGCTGGTGTCCCTCACAGCGTGCAAGGGAAGAACATTCGAGAAACATGGATGTGACTGTCCGTCATGCCGAGACCGGGGCCAGCTGTGTCGTCGGTGTTGCGGAAAGCGGGACTGTGATCGAGCTGAAGGCGGATGCGCTCAACGGGATGTTCCCGGGTTCTATCAACAACGCGGCCCGTGAGGCTGAGAACGTGGCAGCACACATCGAAGGGTGTGAGGAGGAGCTGGACGACGCACAGCGCGTTGCCGACACGGGTCTGGAGGACGGGGGTGCTGTCAAGCTCGTCCCACGCTGGCCCAACATCAAGGCTCCCGCAGTCTACAGCACAGAGCATGGGGAGGGCGTATTCTGCATCACACTGTCGAGGTGTGGGACGCTGTGTGCTGTGGGCTACTCCAAAGGATACATCACTGTGTTTGACACCATCACCGCTGCTGTGGTGGCGGACTTCTCACACGGCAACGAGCTGCTTCTTTCCACAGCGTTCTCAGTCTGTGGGACGTGGTTGGCAACGTGCTCTGATGACGGAACCATCTGCGTGTGGCTGACATCAAACTGGGAGCAGGTGTGCATCCTGCCCCACAATAACACCACGGTGTACAGTGCAGCGTCGACACACTGCGGACGTCTGGTGTCCGGAGACGACTCAGGCAAAGTGCGTGTGTGGGACTTGAAGGGCACACCGCGCGCCACAGTGCTGGAGGGTCACAGCAAGGCTGTTCTCAGCATTGCTGTGTCGGGCACGAGGATCTTCAGCGGGTCAGAGGACAAGAGCATCCGTGTGTGGGACATCAGCACCCTCACACACACACACACCCTGGATGGCCACACTGATTTGGTGCCGGACGTCGCCCTGACTCAGGACGAGCAGCACCTGGTGTCGTGCTCTTCTGACAAGTCACTCAAGGTGTGGTGCACAACCTCCCTCAACTGCCTGCGTACTGTGCAACTGCGCGCTTTTCCCGACTCACTTGCTGTGTCACAGCCAGGCGATATCGTCGCGCTGTCATTTCCGTTCATTGAGACCACACTGTACCGCCTCAGCACAGGTGAGGGCATGGGGGATGTGGACTCAGATGGTAGTCGTGTTGCCCTCAGCCCCTGCGGGAGGCGGGTCTTCACAAGTGCAAACGCCACTGTCTCTGTGTGTGCTGTGTCTACCATTTCACCCTGAGCGCAGTGTCTCTGACCCTTGTGTCCCTCCCTTCGTGGTGGCAGCTGATGCGGTTGAGAAGAAGGCAAAAGGATTGACGCTGTGCTCTCTCTGCAGACTGCTCCACACCCCCTCCCCTTCATAGCTCTTAGTGACTCGGTCAAATTGACTGACTGACTCTATTGACACTGACCGAAAAGTTGTCTGGGGGCGTTTTTTCCACTCTGACCCACAGACAACTTCTGGGTCAGAGTCAGTCGGAGTCAGTCAGTGCAATAGCCCCCAGTCAGTCGGTACAATGGCCCCCAGACAACTTTTCGGTCAGTGTTATCAGAGTTACCTACCACCCCCTTGTAATTGTCTGCCCTATTTTGGCATTTTTGGCCGAAACGGACAATTACAAGGTCAGGCGGACAATTACAAGGGAATAGCCTGTACCACTGGCTGCAGCGTGCACACAACACAACAGAGGCACATTCCATAGTGTTTGTGCGCTCTGGGTGGCCAGGGTTCTCGCTACTCACCCCCACCACCCCCCAGGGGGTGATAGGGGAGTAGCGAGGGGTGATTAAGAGACCCTTGTCACGCAGGCCAACCACTCGCACTGCAGGCCTTAGTACCCAGCATAACCCTTGTAATTGTCCGCCCCCCGAGGAGGCCCCGAGGCGGACAATTACAAGGGGTTTGGGGGGGCGGACAATTACAAGGGGGGGGGGGGGTAGGTAGTCAGTCAATTTGACCGAGTCACTGAGAGCGACGCCCCTCCCTCACGAAGCCCCCCTCTCCGCACCTTTACATATATGCGCACCTGCGACAGGTGTTGATTCATCGTATGCCGGCACCCACACGAACAGTATTGCATCGTGACGAGACACATGGCAGTAGGCGGTGTCTTGAAGCTCCCCTCTTTGTGTGCCAACTCCATCACTGTGCGCTGCCTCCGTCTCACAGGCCTCTGCCGAAAGATGTCCAAAACACAGGCCACGGCAGGCTTGAGATACACTGTCTTGTCCCCAACCCCACCATCGCACACAGCACACACCACCACCCTCCCGAAGGCTTTGCTGCTGGTGTCCCTCACAGCGTGCAAGGGAAGAACATTCGAGAAACATGGATGTGACTGTCCGTCATGCTGACTGGAGGGTTCCGCAGGATGCCACCCCACCCCCGCCCCTTGCCTCGGTACCCCACCCCCGCCCCTTGCCTCGGTACCCCACCCCCGCCCCTTGCCTCGGTTTGGTGTTGCTGTTGTGTTGAGGTGAGGTGAGAGAGGCACAGCGTTCAGATCACTTTGGAGGACACTATTGCCGGGATGAAATCAACTGGTGTTGGTTGCAGACTTCAAATCTGTAGGCGGGGTGACCCGCAGCGGTTCAATTCCGCCTTCCCGGTGCCTTTTTGTGGGCGATAGCCCGGCGCCTGCAGGGGGTACCTTTTCGATTTTTTTTCTGGGGATGTCCCTATTTTGCATGTTTGAGCCCGTTGTCGATGGAATTTCACTGTTTTGAGCTTGTTTTCGCGTCGCAAATGCGTCATAAAATGCGTCCGGAATTCCATTTCCTACACCCGGGTGAAGGCTTGCAGGGTGAGACAGTTTGAAGACGAAGACGGGATGTGGGCAGTACAGCAGCTCAAACAGCAATCACGGGTGGGAACTGACACGCCACAGCCACACCACTTGCAGGTTGCAGAAGCTACAGACACAGAGACAAGACACAAGACACAGCACCAAGCAGTGGGTGGAAGGATGCGTGGGTGCACAGCAGCGCTGCTGCTGATGGCGGTGGTGTCGTGTGCAGACGCGCACTACTCGCGGTCGCGGTACGGGAGCCGCGGGTCGTACTACCGCAAGAAGTACGGGGGGAGCCGGTACGGCAGCAAGTACGGCGGTAGGTACGGTGGCGGCAAGTACGGGGGTGGCTACGGTGGTGGTGGTAAGTACGGTGGCGGTTATGGCGGCGGCTACGGTGGCAGCAAGTACGGGGGCAAGCACGGCGGTGGGTACGGGGGTGGGTACGTCCCCGCGCCTGGCCCGCTGCCTGAGGAGGGGGAGTGCGTGGAGGCGTGGGTGCGCGGGGAGAAGGCGCACTGCTTCCGCGGGATGCGGAACTGCGAGCGGCCAGCCGTGGGGGGCGGGGCCGTGGTCGGGTGGTCCAACTCCGTGTCGAAGGGGACGGAGGTGCTCGACATGTGGGGCAACGCGAAGCACTGCAGCGGGAGCGGGTGGAAGACCGGGGAGGTGGAGCTTGTGGTGGACAGGGCCACGGTGGACCTGACGATCGACATCGCTTCTGGGTGGGAGATGGAGGAGGCGGCAATGTGGATCGGCCGCAGCAAGCTGCCGCAGCGGTCGTACGGGCGGTACACGGCGAAGCCGGAGCACTTCCCGTACAAGACGGCGGTGGAGGGGCTGCACAAGTTCAAGTTCCGCGGGTCTGCCCCGTCGTGCCTCTACTTCGCCCTCCACGTGAAGGTGTGTCGCGTGCGCACCACCCCGACCCCGACGGCGGTGCCGGCACCCCCGCGCACCCCCACACCTCCGGTGCGCACCCCGACGCCGCCGACGATGCCGCCTTCGCCTCCGACCCCTCCCACCCCGCCGACACCGCCGATGACGGCTGTGCCGGCAAGGACCCCGAGCCCCGAGGGTGGTGTGCCGCCGCCGCCGACGCCACCCACCCCGCCGACACCGCCGACGCCTGGCCGCACCCCCAGCCCCGAGGGCGGTGTGCCGCCACCCACACCCCCGACACCGCCGACACCGCCGACACCCGGGATGACGCCGAGCCCCGAGGGCGGTGTGCCGCCACCGACACCACCCACACCGCCGACACCCGGCAGCACCCCTGCACCGACATGTGTGGAGGAGGAGATCGACGTCGGTGTGATCGAGCCGGAGCCCGAGGGCGGGGAGGGCGGTGGGGGCGAGACGACGCTTGTCGACTGGGGTGCCGGGGAGGCTGTCGAGGAGGGGATGGGCGGGTGGCCGCTGGGGGAGGGGCAGGAGACGTCGGTGACAAACCTGCCGGGTGTGCTGCAGCGCCCGAAGACGAAGGCCTTCTTCCCCACGGACGGGGAGGCGATCGAGGGGGGGAGCAAGCTGCGTGTGGAGTGCCCGGAGAGCTGCACGGGGGCGCCGTGCGAGGTGGTGGTGGCGACGTACCACTGCCCCCCGTGCTCGTCTGCGACAAACGGGCAGCTGCCGACGCTGCTGCCTGCGGCGGGGTGGAGCGCCGGGGTGTGCGCCCCCACCTTCAAGACCTTCATGCTGGGGAACGACCACAGCATGGTCGCCTTCCGGAAGCTTGTGCCAGCAGGGACGGTGCTGGTGACCCCTGCGCTGGGGCAGCCGCTGCAGCACGTTGCGGTGTTTGTGCGGCGCGGGGCGACGGACTGCACGGCGATCGCGGACCGCACGGGCTGCGCTGCCCAGGCAGAGTGCATGTGGGAGGGCATTCCGGGCGGTGAGGGCGGGTCGTGTGCCTCGAACTGGTGCCCTGCTGGGGCTGGGTCGGTGACGGGCGGGGAGACGGGCAGCGTGGCGTCGTGTGGCGAGTGTGTGACGACACAGCCACCCACCCCGCCTGTCCCTACCCCCGTACCTGAGGGCACAGGCCCGAACTAGGCGGGCTCCATGTGAGTTCCCAGATCCGTGTTCCGTGTGAGCTGATGCATCCGGCTCCCTCTTCCTTCTTCATCCTGCTTCTTAGTTCTACACAAATGTTGTTTCCGTGCCATTGACATTGGTATTGTGCCTTGTATCTTGTGTCTTGTGTGTGTGTGGTTGTCTGTGTCACTGTACCTGTGTGGGTCAGCCACATTCCAATCAACACACAACTCAATGTGTTGCACACACAGCCGCCTTCTCCACACCCTGCGTGTTGGCGGTGCTGGTGCTGCAGAAACCACCTCTCCCCTTTCCTGCTATGAGCAAGGCCCACGCTCTCTGCGTGCCGTGCCTGTGCCCCCTCCCCGTTGGCCTTGGTGTCCGACACATTGTCGTATCCTTGACGCCGTCTTGACTTCTTTGCTTTTGCAGCCCACAGGCTTATGACCGAGCTGCCGCGTCCACACCGTCCACACCCAACCTCCTCCATAGAATCCTTGCTTGCCCCCACCTGCTCTGCAGCGTGTGCTGCAGGCCGAGCCTCGTGGCAGCCTTGCGGCTGTGCGGGTTCGCGCTGTGCAGTGCACCGAAGCGAGCCTGGTGGCAGGGCCATCCGAGGCACAGATGGCGCTGCGTGTCCCGCCCGCAACGGGCGCCAACGCAGCAGCACACATCACAACAGCGAAAGTTGTAACACGACCGACAGACAAAGCTGCACCCCACGCCCCAAAGCCCCACCCAACGCCCCCAGTACTTGGCCACCATCGCCTGTTGCAGCGCGCATATTCACACTCGTTGTGTGCCGGGATGCGGCCGATGGTTGCAGGTTGGAGGGTGGGTGTGGGGGTGGAGCGCTGACATGGCTTTGTGGGATACTATTGCCGGGATGAAATCAACTGGTGTTGGTTGCAGACTTCAAATCTGTAGGCGGGGTGACCCGCAGCGGTTCAATTCCGCCTTCCCGGTGCCTTTTTGTGGGCGATAGCCCGGCGCCTGCAGGGGGTACCTTTTCGATTTTTTTCTGGGGATGTCCCTATTTAGCATGTTTGAGCCCGTTGTCGATGGAATTTCAGTGTTTTGAGCCTGTTTTCGCGTCGCAAATGCGTCATCAATTCCACTCCCCCCTGATATGTCCCTGCAGTGGTGGAGAGAGAGACACGGATGACGTGAATAGTGAAAAAGGCAGGCGCAGCCCAAAAGTTCACCACACCAGACCGCGCAGCACACAGCCCCTCCTTCATAGGCACTCCCCACCCCCCCCCCCCCATTCTATTTACACAAGCGACAGCCCCTGCCTCGTGCCCACACACTTTGCCACCCCACCCACCCCTTCCCATTCCCCCCACAATTCTCTGCGCTAAATCGACCCCTTTTCTGCATTAACCGCTCTCCCTTGGCCTTTCCCCTCCCCCCCCGCCCCACCTCCACCTTCGCCCCCTCTTGTCTCCCTTCTCTCTGGCTCTGCCTTCTGCATCTCCACGATCTGCGCGATACGCACGAGGCTGACCCATGCCTGCCCGTGCCGTGCCTGACGGAAGCTCTACACGCGGGAAGGGGCAGGTGAAGTACCACAAGCGGAATGCAAAGTCGCTGCGCGATCTTTACGAAGAGGCTTGCATCGAGAGCAGCGTCACGCCGAACAGCAGTGTGCTGAACCTGCTGCCCGAAAGGCTTGGGGTGGAGTGGGAGGGCAACACCCTGGACCTCAGCAGGAACTATGTGGGGGACCGTGGCCTGACACCCGTGCTGGGTATTGTGCAGCGCTGCCCGAACCTGAACACGCTGATCCTCACAGACAATGGCCTCCGCAACAACGCCATTAAAAACATGGTCAATGCTATGCTGACCCATCCCGGCCTCACACACATCGACGTGTCTGACAACTTCATCAGCGAAGGCGCAGGGGTTGCCCTGGCCCGGCTCGCGGAACAGAACTCCCGGATTGTGAAGCTCGAGTTTGTCAACACCAAGATCGACACGGACCTGCGCCTGAAGATCAAAACCTTCGTGAAGGCAAACCAAGAGAAGGCGGCCGCAACGGCAGTGCCGTAGCCCTGCCCAGGGTTGCAGGGGGGGGGCAGGGGAGGATGAGGGGGCGGGGTGGGCAACGGGGGGGTGATTGCTGTGGCGCTGCACAAAGCATCACCAGCGCCCCCTGCCGGTCATATTGTCCCGATCCCCACACCCTGCCCCAGCCCCCCCCGACGGGTATCCTCCCGCTTCGGCTCCCCACCCCCCCACCCCCGTTCCCACGCGGGTGAAGGGTTGCGCGGAGGGGGGGGGGGGTTATTTCTTCTTGCCTGGATGCCTGGATGCCTGGGGAAACGAAGTGCTGGGAGGGGGGGGGAGAGGAAGGGGTAGCCTCCCCACTCCCCACTCCCCAACCAACCCCTCCCCCCCCCCCTCCGACCCGGCGAGAAGGTGCTGGGAGATTTGCTTTTCCATTCCCTCTCGACGATCAAACCCCCCCCCCCCCCCTCCGACCCGCCTTCCGATCTGCACCGTCTGCCCCTGCCGCGGGCGCCGATTGCTGGCGTTGTTTCCCAGAAGGAAAACCCCACCCCCGCGGGAGCGGGGCGGAGGGGAGGGGGTTTTTCTCATCATGTTAGCCTTGGAGCAGGTTCCCTGTGGGGGGGTATGGAGTGAGTGGGTCTGCTGCTCACGGCGAGAAAGGACACCCAGTGCCACGTTGCGAAAATTTTGAGAGCATTGCCGGCACAGCTCTCGAAAGTAATATCCGCTTGCAACACACCACACCACACACAAACACACAAATAGTAGAAATGGGCGGGGGTGGGCAATGATCCGCGCAGGATCTCCCCACACAAAACGTGGTCACCACACAAACAAACACTCCCCTTCGCAGATGCACCCTATATTTGAGCTTGCGCCAGCTTGAGAACCGGGCCTTGCCACACAGAGGGAGCTGCTCTGGCCCAGTGGTGTGGGTGAGGGGTGGGGGTGAGGGTGCGGTACACACAAGCTAATTGGGGGAAACCCACCAACCCACCCTGCCCAGCAAGGCGTCTGGAGGGGGCATCCCCCCTCAGTTCCAGGATGGACAACGCACGGCTTGCACTGGTGGTTGCCGTTGCGAGCAGTGCCCTCCTCGCCGTGACGCTAGTGTTTGCCAAGCTGCGCTACGTGCGGAAGGGCCCAGCGTATACCACAAGGAGGAGCCGAATCAACATCTCCTCCCCCCGCGCCCGCAAGGAGGCCCGGCGGCTCTCCGAGAGCTTGACACAGTCCCACCTCAAGCGGTACTCCGCAAGGGGGTCGACCGACAACGATTCCTTTGCCTCACAGCCGTCGCACCCGCAGCACCCGCAGAAGCCGGCGGACAACCCACCGGAGACACCCCGCCCCCCGGGCTACCTCTCGCGGCTGCGGCTGTGGCGTTCCGAATCCCCTTCGCCTGCGCCGCTGCCGCCGCAGCCGCCCACACCACCCCCTCCGCAGGCACGCCAGGTGCAGCCGCTCCACGCGAGTGCTTTCGATGCGTTGTTTCTGAGCAACGGCGAAATCTCTGGGCCCCATGCCACCGCCGTCGACAGCAGCTCCTCACAGGGATCATCTGACGAGGGGATGCTGGGGGATCTTGCAGCGGGGGATGTGGCGGGCGGGTTTGCCACTGTCCTGGATTGCACCATCCGGCGCGCGGTGGGCAGCTCCATGGTTGAGCTCGTGGTGGTGATAGAGGCGCGTGAGGAGATTAAAAGCATCACGGCTGGCCTGGACCTCCGCGATGACTGCCGTGTTTACGCCAGCATCACGACAGGGGTGACCCTGGAGTGCCGCGGGCGGAGCGGGTTGTCAGGTTCTGTGTTGGGGTGGTTCCGGAGAAGGTCCTCTGCAAAGACAGAGCCGGAGGCGGCGACCCACAAGTTTCAGTTCCCAGCGGTGTCGAACATCAGCATGCCGTGCGCGTCGCGGTGGGTGCCCTTCATCGAGGTCCAGGCTGTTTCGGGGAAGCGCCGCGCCTTCAGCGGTGAAGAGCTGTCAAGCGGGAGCAAGGACCATTACTCGGGGGACACCGACTCCCTCAGGCGGATGACCAGCCTGAGTGTCGATACGCTGCGTTTGTCTGACACCGACAGCGAGGGATGCGAGGAAGTGTGAGATGGGGGGGTGTGGGGTGCGCTGTTGGGTCGGGCCTGTTTCCTCCAGGCAGAACAAGCAGGCCGGCGGCCCCCAGCACAGGCCCCCCTACCTCCGCCTCCACCTCTACCCACACACCGGGGGGGGGGGGGAAGGCCCTTGCTCTGTGTCGGAGCTGTGTCATCTCGTCTCCCCTTTGGTGAGGCAGCTCATTTTTCTGCGCTTCTGAGCGACGATCCCCACCCCCGCCCCCTGCGAGGCTGAAAGGCTGCCGTGCGTGTATTCCTTCTCAACCCAAGAGTCCTTTGAGCGAAAGTACCGTATCTCCCGTTTCACAGTGTTTTAAAAATGGTTTTGATACAATGGTTTTGATTCGGGGGGGGGGGGGTAGCGGAGTCTCGTCGTTCGCCTCTCTGGCTTTGGTCTCCGGCACCAGCTCCGAATGTTGTTTTGTCTAACTTTAAGTCCTGTGGTACTCTAGCGATAACTGCACCTGCAGATGTGTGTGATACTGCGGCGGGGGAGGTGTGGCTCAGGAACACCTTGTTCTTCTGATTCAGAAGCAGGGGCAAATGGGAACAACCTGACAGATCCCAAAGCAAAAAAAAAAAGGTATGTGTCGATGATATCCTGTGCGTGGGTGTGGCTTCGGCCCTTGCATCCATTGTATGTCATGATTTGCTGTCCGTGTGTAGCAATTGCCACCGCATGGGATGCACTGTCCCCAGTCTGAGGAGGGATGCGGTGCCAGTTGCACGTTGGACAGCGGAATACAGCCACAAGGGAGGTGTGCCCCTTGCGCGGGCTTCTTCTCTCTCTGAAACGGAAAATAACCCTTTTTTTTATGTGTTCAGACTCCCTCTGTAACCGAACCGTGCGTCCACCAATTACACAGCGGCGACCCACATACCCATTTCCACTCCCGTGTGTGCGTGACTTGATCTTCTCCCCCGCCCCCCCGGTGTTGTGCCTTCGTACCCGCCTGGCACTGCACACCGTGGCTACTGTACTGTGCTGTAATAACCCGTATGTCCGTGCCACTGAGGCACGCTGGTACGTGATGTGTGTTCAAACCAACTTAAGATCCAGCATCTGTGTTCATGCAGATGGCGCATATCGAACGGGCGATCCAGCGGGTGCTCTCTCTGCGCCTCCAGCAGCTGGGCTAGTTCTCCACAATACCAGCCGGTGAGGGTGGCATGACCTGCGCAGTGCCAGGCCACCTGCATTCTGCAGGCCCAATTGCAATTGAGGGCAAAGCGAATGCTCGTCAAGCAGGGAAGACCTTCGTGCGGCGGTGCCGATGCTATTTTCAAAACACCGGCAGTGACAGGCGCCCGCTTTTCTCCTTTTGCCTGCGGCCTGGCGCCACCCCCCGCCCTGCTGGGTGAAGGGTGGTGCTGTGTTGCTGTGCCCCAGTTGTGTCCAATCTTTCATCTAACCCTTCGGCAACGCACTCACGTGCTCTTGCCACCGCCTTGAGTGGCTTGGGTTCCGGCGAGGCACACGTCTTCGGCGAAGTTCCACTGCCATGATTCTTCTGTTTTATTGCGAGTTATGCCCGGCAGTTCGCGATGCAACGCAATGACTAACGGCATGATTTAAGCGCCTGCACACCCCACCGCCTACACACCACGTGCGCAACGTGCACCACTGCCCTCGGATGGGTCGACCCACCGATTTTTCTTGGCTGTGGCTGCCCACATTGCACATCCCTTGGAAGGCAGCCAACAATGCTCGTCAGGGTTCAGCCAGGCAGAGAGGGGCAGCAAGGCAGGTGGAAGGGCAAAAGACGGTTGACCCCCCACCCCCCCCCCGTAGGGGGGGTCAAATGCCACCCTTTTACGTGGACAAACACGATTTTTCAAAAAACCGGCGCAGAGGCCCCAAAGCCCCCGTAAACCCTCCAAACCCCCCCAGATCGGTCCGGAAACCCATCGAACCCCACTTTTCCACCATTCCGGGCACCTCAGGTGCCCGAATTGGGGTACCTAAATTTTGTGCCACCGTTTGGTACCGGACAGTGCCACTGTGTGGGAGGTTGGAAAAGAAAATGCCCCAACACACCACATCTGAGGGTTGCAATGCATGTTGCTTGCCAACCACGTCATCCGGTGGGTGTCAGGCGCTATGTAGGTGGCATTAGCCAGGTCTTCGATGTGTTCTGGCTTGTATATGTACCTCCCTGCCACCATGCACCGGGAGGCTGCCTGTAGGTACGGAACAAGTCCAGATGGTCGTGTGATTCCTGTGCAGCAGTGCTCCACAACCGGGATGTGTTGACAACGACTGTTGCAACACGAGCTGTACATTCCGGGAACACACGAAGTGCGCTGTCGTGGTACCCATTGTGCCAGAATTGGTAGTTGCTGCGGTCTACTTTGCCTGGCCCAAGAGCACTGGTACTGAACGGTGCAATATGCGTGGCGAGGTGAATGCAACGGAAGGGCGCAAAGTCAATACAGCTCTCGGATGGCGGGTGGTGGTGCCACTAGTGTGTGACGTTCACTCGAGGATACAACGCATCACAATGAATCAGCAACCGTGGACCGAGTACAATACGCTCTCTGTGGCTGGTGTGGGGGACAAAGGCAGTGCCTGTGCCGCAGGCAGGGAGGTACATATACAAGCCAGAACACATCGAAGACCTGGCTCATGCCACCTACATAGCGCCTGACACCCACCGGATGACGTGGTTGGCAAGCAACATGCATTGCAACCCTCAGATGTGGTGTGTTGGGGCATTTTCTTTTCCAACCTCCCACACAGTGGCACTGTCCGGTACCAAACGGTGGCACAAAATTTAGGTACCCCAATTCGGGCACCTGAGGTGCCCGGAATGGTGGAAAAGTGGGGTTCGATGGGTTTCCGGACCGATCTGGGGGGGTTTGGAGGGTTTACGGGGGCTTTGGGGCCTCTGCGCCGGTTTTTTGAAAAATCGTGTTTGTCACCCCCATTTGACCCCCCCTAACCCCCCCCCGTCACCTCCCAGTCTGATGCATGCTTGTTGGAGCTTTGCCAGTGGATCCCTCGATACCTGCAACACCGTCCAAAACGCAGGTCCGGACACTGCCGGTCGAGACTCGCAATAATATGCCACCCCAGCTGGCGTGACAGCGCCAACATATCTGAGACCGCTTTCCTGTCGGTTTCCAAGGGCAGGCTGCCCTGCCCTCTGACTTCACTTTGTTGCGCAGGGGAGCCTGCATCGCTGAGGCACTACCCCCGATAGGGGAGGGGGGTGGTACGACCATGCTGTCGGTGATGAGCTGCCTGTGGGGTTGCATCTCCCGTTTTGTGGTGCATCACACCGACACGGCGGAAGACATCTCGAGAAAACAACGCTCCGTCATCGTGAGCGTCACCGGGTTAGTTGTCCCCCCTTGCGCATATGCGACCCGCCCGACTTCTTCTGTGTACGAGATATCCGCTGTTGCAATGTGCGTCATCGCATTCTCCAGCCTGCTTGTGCACCTCGTCTGGACAAAGACAGCACCATCGGTGTCGTTGGAGATACAGGCCTACGTAGCGACCGCCGACCTCCTGACGATGCTCTACTCTGACACCCGCAGAGGCCACCCACCCCAGGTCGTGTGGGTTGTTATCTTCCTTGACATGTGCCTCGTCAATCGGCTGCCGTCGCGTGTTACTACCTCAGTTATTGTCGGAACCTGTGTCGCCGTTAGCGTTATGTCATTGCTGATGATCCTGGACCTGCCCCTGCCTGACACAGCAGAGTACCGGCACTTCTGCGACTGCGATGACCCACCTTGCCGTGTGGACAGCCCGACTGTCGTGTCGTCCACACTGCAGGATATGATGGTGCTGCTGCTCGATTTCTCCCTCACCAGAGGCTTCGCACACCAGATGGTTGCCGAGAAGGAGACCACCCAATCCTCGATCGACACAGCACAGCAGGTGGCTGAGTGCCTCAGCGGCTTCGACCTGGAGGCTGCGGAGCAGCTGCTGAGGGAGGACTCCCGCCCACCCCCTGGGCTGACGGAGGCCTTGCGCAGCATCTTGAACAACCTCCGCCTCTACAGGCCGTACCTTCCGAAGTCTTGCCTGCCCATCGATGTGGTGGCCGTTGGTGTGGAATACGGTGGGAAAGGGACGTCCACTATGTCCAGCAATTCGTCGCGTGCATCTCTCACCTCGCCGACCCAGGCGTTGCCGAGCAGCATCCTCAAGCGGTGCACACTCGTCGTGACCAACCTGCACGGCAGCCTTCAGCTCATTGAGGATGCTGCGCTCGCATTTGAGCTCTCGCTCTCGCGGGTGCTGGAGGTGACACTGCTGCATGCACAGGCTTCGCGTGGCATGGTGGACATGTTCATGGGTGACAAAATTTTATTGTCATTCAACGCCTCGCGCCAGTGCACACAGCACGCAACAAGCGCTGTGCGCGTGATGAAGCAGGTGGGGATGGAGGGGATCAACAGCGGAATTGCCTCCGGACAGGCCTACTGCGCAGACCTGGGGTGTCGAGACATGCGACGGTACAGCGTTGTCGGGCGCCTGCCTCTTGAAGCAGCTGGGTTGGAACGTGCTGGGCGTGTGTTGGGCGTGTCGATATTGTGCAGCCGAGTGGTTCAGTCAGATGTGTGTCTGGAGCACAGCCTCCGGGTTGTGCCACGGTTCGTGGTGCTGAAACAGCTGGGGACAGGGTCGTCTCTCTCCGGCCGTCTGGCGTTGTCTGTCTACGAAGTGATGTCCGGCTCCCCTCTGGACAATGTGCCCAAATCCGGTGAATGGATGTACGAAATGGAAGGCGTGGGGAACGAGTGGGCCCAGTATGACATGGCTGTGCACCAGCTCCTGCGGGGGGCGAATAAGCACGACCTGCAGAACGAGATGCGCGGCACATCCACGGCAATGCAGGCCGAGGCTTTCGACGCCGTTGTCAAAAGAAATTTACCATGCGAGCCACTCACATTATCTCTGTGAGTTGCCACTCTAATTCTTGAAGTTCTTGGCTGGTTGATGGGTCCACGGTAGTCAGGCCACCGGGATCCATCACATGCCACACCCAATCTTGAATTGGTCGGAAAATTTTGAACGATTCTTGCCCGTGTTCCGTTGCTGCCCCCTTGAGAGGGGGGCAGCAACGGGCACTGTTTCTGTGGTGGTGCCTATCCTACCCCCCTACTTTTGTTTACCACGGCAGGGCGTCAAAAAGATACCGGTTCCCGCTTTGGGCAACAATTGCAGGCAAGCTGCGGCTTTGCCGCACAACCAATACCCTATTTATTTTTTGGCGCCGCTTTCCTTGCCCAAACAAGCCTGCTTGTCACGGCGAAAGAGCCAATGGGGGCGTACCAGCGCGCAGTGTGTTTTGAGAGAGCAACACAAAACCACTTATTCACAGCAACGCCCTTCACAGGGGCCACAACACACTGCCGCTCGTGCCCGGGCTCTTTGAGTTTATTTCTGTCAAATTTGAGTATTTTCATTCTTCCCGCACCCCCTTCAGCACGTGCAACACCTCTCTCCCGTCACTATCCCGACCACGATCCCCCCCTGGCCGTGCTAACGCATGAAACCTTGCCAATGCTAATTCTATCAAGAGCATCACCGCGCAGCAGGCGGGGTGTTCTCGCGACCGACGAATAGTCGGATCCTTCCACACCTTACACACTTACACATGCATGACCATGTGCTTCCTACAGAGAGGTGTTCTCGCGACCGACGGGCACCCTCTTTCTCCCTCTCTCTCTCTCTCTCTCCTCTCTTCTTATTCATTCACATTTGCATCACGCCAAGTTCCTAGGTGCATGCAAGCGATGAAGCGTACACTGCACCTCGGTAAAACACAGAATGTTCGGCGCATCTTGTTCAACTATGTTGTTTGATAGTTCGGCATAGCCCAGCTGGGATGGGTTGGGGGAAACTGTCTTGCAGTCGCTTTATGATCCAGCGGGGGCACAGATTGTTTTGTCCGGCTTGGGCCTTGCGGCTTGGATGAAAGTGCCAATCTTCTAAACACATGAACTTAATTCCCGCAGTAACTTGTTATACATGACGCAGTGATCCCTCGTAGTAATGCCACTTCACAGGGTCTTGATACAGCTTTGTGACAGTGTGTCCTGAACGAACAACCGGTTCGGCGCTGTTTTTACAGCTGCTGGACAGGATGATTCTACCATAATAAAGCCAAAGCAAAATGAGTACGACAGCTCTCTCTCCCAACACAATTCTTTATTGCCACTCGCAATTGTGCCGCCACCCCGCTGTTTGCATTTTTTTGAGCACCGTGCGGGATCGTTGGTGGTGCGGTTTTCCCCCCTCCAGTGACCAACTAATCCTGGTAATGAATTATGATGTTTTCTCTTCAACGTCTGCGTGGTGATTTGTTGATGAAGAGAGTGCAAGTTGTGTTCCGCATGCTATCCACGCGCGTGTCCCGCGCACGACGTGCCGCTTTCAAACAAAAGGATATTCGTGTGTAAAAAAAGGCAGCAAGCACCACCTGAGACCCACCCATTGTGTTCTATTTATATTTTCCGTTCCAGACTGCACAGTATTTTTTATGTTAGTTCTGCGGAGCCAACCGGGGAAACTTTCTGTGCCTTTAGCTGGATCGTGCGTCCCCACTCACACCACTTCGTCAGACCGGGGAGTGGTGTACACAAAGAGTGGGTCTGCGTTTCAACAAAACAACTTTCGGCTGTAATTGGTTTGTTGCCTCGTTTTTGCTGTCACTTTACGATCCAGTGGGGCACCGATAGTTTTTTGCGTGGGCTTGATAGTTTTTTTTTTGGGGGGGGGGGGGGATTCCTTGCACCCTCCACCCCGCGTGAGTCCGTTCTGCAGGCCCCATGTACACATGGGCTCGTCCGGGAAACGCACACACACACACCCCACCCGCCCTCCCCCCACCCCACAAAACTGTCTTCTCAACAATAAGAAGAACACCCCACCCGTTGGTATTGCTTCCAATCCGAGGCACCCGCGTGCCCCGAGCCGTGTTGGCTGCCAAACTGCATTGCTTGGCAGCCAGTTATTTTTTCGCCTTCAGATTCAATCATGCATGCCTGGGGGGTCTTCGTTGCAGGGTGGTTGACAGTGCATTTTGGTGCCCATGAAATGTGGGTCTGATTAAGGGTCTGGTCACACGGTGGTCAGGATGTCCGGGATATCCCGGGTGGGAGGTGGGCATGGGAGGACCCGGGAGGGAGCTGTCAGATATCCCGCATGGGAAGGTCATGTCCTCCCCCCCGGGAGGACATGAGTCCTCCCGCGGGAGGTGTTCCGTCCTCCCGGGGAATGTCCTGTGGGGCCAAAAACGGTTGGACAACGACATTTTCGACGATCATCTCCCGCGGGAGGACTCATGTCCTCCCGGGGGGGGAGGACATGTCCTACCCGGGCGGGATATCTGACAGCTCGGGTCCTCCCGTTTCCAACTCCCACCCGGGATACCCTGACATCCTGGCCACCGTGCATAGGAGGCTGGCCCCAGGAGGATGTGACTGGGAGGCAGTCCACACCAGCCCACCCACCCGGGACCCCCTCCTCGGGTATTCCAAAACCCCGTTCTTCTGAACGTTTGGAACTTTTGCGAATCGTAGTGGGGTCATTTTGTGGGTGCATTTCCTGTTGAATTGGCTGAAAACTGACGAAGATTCACGAAGGATAACGACCAGCGTAGACCCCCCTACACTTTTTGTGTGATTCAACGGAAGGGTGGGGGGGGGGGTGGGGGGTGGTGTTACCTACCACGGTGGGATCTTGTAAATTTTACATGTATAACTACAAGTATATACATGTATTATACATGTATAATACTTGCATGTCAACTATTATACATGTATAATACATGTATATGCCTGAAATATACATGTAAAATACATGTATATCAAGTAAAAATACAAGTATAATACTTGCATGTCAACTATTATACTTGTATTTTTACTTGATATACATGTATTTTACATGTATATTTCAGGCATTTACATGTGTTTTACATGTATAATACTTGTCATGCAAGTATTATACATGTAAAATACTTGCATGACAAGTAAAATACTTGCATGCAAGTAAAATACATGTATTTTACTTGCATGCAAGTATTTTACTTGTCATGCAAGTATTATACATGTATTTTACTTGTCATGCAAGTATTTTACATGTATAATACTTGCATGACAAGTATTATACATGTAAAATACATGTAAATGCCTGAAATATACATGTAAAATACATGTATATCAAGTAAAAATACAAGTATAATAGTTGACATGCAAGTATTATACTTGTATTTTTACTTGATATACATGTATTTTACATGTATATTTCAGGCATATACATGTATTATACATGTATAATAGTTGACATGCAAGTATTATACATGTATAATACATGTATATACTTGTAGTTATACACACGGTGGACTCCAGCGGCCCTAGCGGGAGTCTGGGAGCGGGAGTCTGAGAGGGTGTCAAAGACTCCCGCTAGCGGGAGTCTATACTCCCGCTAGGGGGAGTCTGACTCCCCCTAGCGGGAGTCTTTTCACCTATTTTCATCCATTTTTCCCATGATATAGTTACAGTCTACTGGCGTGGGGGGTAAAATCATGCGGGGGGAAGGTGGAAGAGGGATGGGGAGGGGCTTGTTTTGCTTCTGTCAGTTTCCCCGGACTCTGGACTACCTACCTATCCTCCTGGTAGCGGCTGCACCTGCGGAGGTGAGCGGTTAGAATTTGAGGTGTCAAAGTGCGGCCGTCGCCTGTCGTAGTTGTGTTACACCTTGGGCAAGACAAACCATCCTGCAGGCTTTCCTCATCTTCTTCGTCAGAACTGTCATCCCCCTCCTGCTGTGCGCGTTGGTCAAGCGTGCTCAAAGTCGCCTCGGATGACACGAATGGTGTGAAAGTCGCCCCCAGCGGGATTGGCATTTTGCACAAGCAGAGCGATAATTTGCGGTGTCCTTCGGGGAACCGGAACAGGAAGTAGGGCGCGCTGCTGGGTTCAACGAAGTCCTGTGTGTTGCAGTGCACAAACCCCTTCTGCAGCTGTGTCAACTGTGTGCAAAGAACATACACAGCCAATCTATGAGCGTGTCGGGTGTGCAGACACGGACACAGAATGACTTCTCTATACCCGAGGATCCCGTCCTGCGACAGGTGCGCAACCTTCCAAGGCATGCCCGATTCGCGCCGCTTCTCTTCTGCCATTGCAAGATCTCTCTCGTAAGTTGCGGAGCTGGCGATTGTAACGGCATCTTTCTTGCGATGTCCGTTCTCTGCTTCTTCAAATTCGTCGTTGTTCTGCAGAGGCACTGCATCTTCTGGAGCCCACCAATGATGGAGACTGTGTACGTAGGCATTGCGCGTTGATCCCTTTTCGGCATGCTCCATCAACCAGTGAAATATATGCCCTGAGATCCGAGCACGCAAGAAGGGAATCCGGGCTGACTCATCCTTGCATCCCCAGAAGCGCCAGGGGATGTCTGCATACCGGAAATGCATGAGGTCTGCAAGGGAGACAAAGAGGTAGCGGAACAAGCCCTTGTAGGTGGTGTCCTGTGACATGGCAAGCACGACCTTCCGGAACTGAGCACCTGTCCCATTCTGCGACACATTCAGTGCAAGGTTTGTACAGGTCTTGTCGAATATTTTTTTTGTTGTCTCATCCAGTACCCTGATCAGCCGCATGGCGAGCCCCTTGCAGTCATGGAGTGCTGGGGTGACGTAGCGGGCATTGGGAAGCACACCTGCCAAGAGGGAGGGGTAGCCAGCCTCTTTCATCTCAGAGAGAGTCAGGTGCGGGTATCGATGCACCTGTTGATACCAGCGTTCTTCTGGGATGTCGCACAGTGAGCATCGGTGCCCTCGCCCCCCGCATCGCCTCATTGTTGCCCACTGCTCAGCATGGTCGGCGGTTATTCTTGCTATGGACACACTCGCGACATGCACCCCTCGGAAGATTTTCGCTTTGTGCAGCCTCATGATCTGTTGCAGCAACGCGTGCTTTTGGAACAGCTTGTGATCACCTTTCGGAAGGTCTGAGAAAGTAATACCCGGCGCAGTCATCGTGTTTTCGGGATTGATGACCCCGAGAGACAGACGGACACGTGCGGTATCGGAACGTAATGAATTACGTGGCGTGTATCCGTCCGTGTACATGACGCCGAGAAGTGGCACGCTACACTGCATTGTCGATGATTCTCCCGCCTCTTCTTCGAGGAACTCAAATGCCCCGAGCAAACCACGGGAAAGGCGCCATTCAACACGTTCGCAGGCAGGCTTCTCCATTTCGCGGAGTCGCTTTCGTGACACACCCAGGTTCTCACCAACACGCTCCTTATGAAGCTGGTTGACCTTGGCGAGTGTCCGTTGAGACATCCGAAGGGCATGCCGGTTGGCAGCAAGAGTCTCCCCGACACTCTTCGCTTCATTTGCATTCGACATGGTTCGATGGCATGGGTCTTGAAAATACCCCCTGTGACACCTGTGAGAGCGAGTGTGAGTGGAGCCGAATAAGGTTGCAACACACACACCACGTCAGATGTAGCCAAGCGAAAAAACTGTCGATGTTTTGGAGTGTGGGGTTTGTGGCTTCCATGACAGTCTGATCATTCAACTTCCGCAGGCTGATGCACAGCCAGCTTCCCTCAGAGGGTGTCCATGTCGTCCTCCTCCACTGTGATGGCCTGCGGGATGCTCGGAGGGGCTTCTTCCTCTGTGTCGGGGACCTCAGGCTGTGCGAGGTCGATCCCCAGCAGGTCCTTGTACCTCCCCACGGTGGAGGTGTTGGCCTGGCCTGAGCCGGTCACCGTGGCGCGGGGCTGTTCCAAAGGAACGGTGACCTTCCACAGGGCCAACTGCCCCTCCACCTGCTCGCAGGTGATGGGCTCGCCATCGGCAGGGCTCCTGGGGAGGAAATAGGTGGCGGTGTATGTGCCGCTGGGGATTGTCGAACCCTCGTGGACCACGCGAAGACACGTCAGCGACACCTGCAGGCCTGTCACTGAAAACTCAACCCGGGTCAACAGCCCCTCGAGCATCACCACATGCACGTTGGCTGCCCCAGGCAACGGGGTGACCACCGGGAAGTGCTGCATCACATTCTTCGTCGTAGTATCCTCCTCCTGCTGCACGGCAGTGTACACGTTGTTCATCTCGACCTCCTTGTAGGCCGGGGCAAGCGCAGCAAGGACCCGCTGGTACAGCGGATTCTTCTTGTGGCCCTCCTCCGCCCAAGCCAAGGGCATCTTTGGCTTGAGGGTGACACCCACCAACTTGGTGTCTTGCACCTTCCCGCGCTTCACCTCAACCCTGTAGGTGGCGGGGAGGGTGCCGTCCTTCTGCATCATCTCGACCTCCCTCACAGCGAGCTTGTCCATGTCAGGGAATACGGCGGTGATGGCGTTGGCCACCTGGGGGCTGTGCTTGTTGATCTCCTTGCCGGTCAACACCGTTGCTAGGAGCCTTCTAATGGATCCCAGTGTCAGCACACTTCCCCCTTTTTTAACGAGGAAGGCCGTGCAAAAATCAGCCACAATGTTCGTCGCCTCCGCAGCCTCGGGACTCTCTGCGCTCTTCTTCTTCTTACTCGACTTCGCCGCCGGCTTCGCTGCCACCTTCACTGCCGGCTTCGTTGTCGTCTTCCCCATTTTTGTGAATCAGGTCTGCGAGCTGGGATGGGTGGAAACGTCCGTTTGGTGTGTGTGTGTGTGGCTGTACTTCAGTGACGAGTGCCACATTGCATAGGTATCATGGGAAAAATGAGTGAAAATAGGTGAAAAGACTCCCGCTAGGGGGAGTCAGACTCCCGCTAGCGGGAGTATAGACTCCCGCTAGCGGGAGTTGGACTCCCCCTAGTTGAGACTCCCGAAAAGGGTTACCCTACCCCCGCTGGAGTCCACCGTGCATGTAAAATTTACAAGATCCCACCGTGGACCGGGAGAGAGCCATCCCTTGATATTTTGAAATGATAATTTGGAACCCTCCTTCATCGTGGCGGTGGCCCGCTTATTGGTCGTGGTGAATCACGGGCAGTGTGGCGACTAAAGGACGCCGGGGGCGTGCAGCCCCCCACCCCCCACCCCCACCAGCCTTTCTGATCCTACCCAATTCCCCGTTGGTTTCGACGAATGGAAATCAGGAATCCTGGGAATGCACCCCCCCTCCACCCTTCCCCCGCAGCATGATAGGCCTAACATCGTCAACACCACACCCACACCCACACCCACCGCCAGGACGCCATGCAGCGGGCCGTCCCACCACCCCACCCCTAGAATGTGCAGGAGGGGCGCAGCAACCAGCAGCAGCTGCCGGGATGTGTCGCGAAAATCACCGCCAGAGGGAGATGCCGGTGTGTGCGCCGGGCCTGCCTCGCCAACGCCCTCTTCCCCTTGGCAGGCGGGTGGGGCCTGCAGGGGACTCCAGGGGAGACGGGGATGCAGCACGGCGCTGCTTGCAGAGGGGCCTGCGCCGGCAGGGAGGCGTGGCTACGGCACCTTCGGCGAGATGCCCAACCTTGCGCAACCTTACGGCAAACCCGTGGCTCCAAGCGCCCGATATTTTGAAGGGGTGCGGTGTGCCAACCCGTCTGCAGGCGTGGCGCATCCGCCCCCTGGTGTGCCCGAAAGCTGCATCGACTATGAAGCGCAGCTGGGCCTGGAGACGGCGGCCCTCCAAAAGGCGGGGCATGCAGAAGGGCAGCAGCCCGACCTGACGCAGCCGGTGTTGCGCGCAGTGATGCACGCCTGGGTGCTGCTGGTCTACTGCATGTCTGCTCTGCTGCTGCGCGAGAGCGTCGTGCCTCAGCTGATTCTCGGGACTGCCTGCGCTGCGACTCTGCTCCATCTCCGGAAGCAGTTTGGTGTGGCGGCGTGAGGGCAGACAGCGGGTGCGTGCCTTCGCCTTCGTGTGGTTTTACAGCAGGGCATCCGCAGCAAGCGCAACGGCACTGGGGGCCGTTGGGCAGCTGCCCCATTGTGTGGCGCGGATGCCACGCGCATGTGTGTTGAACACACTACACAAACACATGCGCGTCATAAGGTCCGTTTCAACAAAAAACAAACAGGAATTCCTAAAGCCCCCCCGCCCCGCCATGCCAACTCCGCCGGGACGGCTTCTTTTCTTCGTGTCTTGTTGCTGCGGTCTTGCGATACCCCCTCCCCCCCGAATCACACCACTCCAGACCAGGGTGTGGTGTGTGCACTGAATAACAGCGTGTGTAACCTATTCACACTGCCTTTGCGCAACCCAGCAGTGGTCTACCCGCTGGGACTGTGGCGAAGACCCACCCCCAGTGTCCGTAGGTGCCTTTCTGTGTTTCAACCACCCCCCCAGGCCTTCTCTCAGATCCGATTGGAATTTAACCGCGGAGTTCAGGGGGGCACAATTGCACTGTTGTTTCCCAATGCATCTTCTCAAAGCATCGCCCCCCCCCCCCTAGGGGGGGTCAAATGCCCCCCCTTTTACGTGGATAAACACGATTTTTCAAAAAACCGGCGCAGAGGCCCCAAAGCCCCCGCAAACCCTCCAAACCCCCCCAGATCGGTCCGGAAACCCATCGAACCCCACTTTTCCACCATTCCGGGCACCTCAGGTGCCCGAATTGGGGTACCTAAATTTTGTGCCACCGTTTGGTACCGTACAGTGCCACTGTGTGGGAGGTTGGAAAAGAAAATGCCCCAACACACCACATCTGAGGGTTGCAATGCATGTTGCTTGCCAACCACGTCATCCGGTGGGTGTCAGGCGCTATGTAGGTGGCATCAGCCAGGTCTTCGATGTGTTCTGGCTTGTATATGTACCTCCCTGCCTGCGGCACAGGCACTGCCTTTGTCCCCCACACCAGCCACAGAGAGCGTATTGTACTCGGTCCACGGTTGCTGATTCATTGTGATGCGTTGTATCCTCGAGTGAACGTCACACACTAGTGGCACCACCACCCGCCATCCGAGAGCTGTATTGACTTTGCGCGCTTCCGTTGCATTCACCTCGCCACGCATATTGCACTGTTCAGTATCAGTGCTCTTGGGCCAGGCAAAGTAGACCGCAGCAACTACCAATTCTGCACAATGGGTACCACGACAGCGCACTTCGTGTGTTCCCGGAATGTACAGCTCGTGTTGCAACAGTCGTTGTCAACACATCCCGGTTGTGGAGCACTGCTGCACAGGAATCACACGACCATCTGGACTTGTTCCGTACCTACAGGCAGCCTCCCGGTGCATGGTGACAGGGAGGTACATATACAAGCCAGAACACATCGAAGACCTGGCTGATGCCACCTACATAGCGCCTGACACCCACCGGATGACGTGGTTGGCAAGCAACATGCATTGCAACCCTCAGATGTGGTGTGTTGGGGCATTTTCTTTTCCAACGGGGGTTAAAGCCGCCTGACGCCTGCACGTGGCGCCCCTGCTAATCCCCTCGCATTGCACTGCGCGGGGGGTGAACAGAGTCAGCGGTGGGGTGGCTACCTCGGTGCTGAAATGTCTTTTACATGGAGCCGAAATAGCCGGGGTGGTGACCTGGCCTATGAAGGGGGAACCCTGAGCCCAAAGAACCGAGATCCCAAGACCTCCACTGGGGGCCGGGCGCGCCCTCGTCCTGTCATCCGCAGCGACTGCCCTCCACGGAGCCGTGACGAAGATCCATCCGAGCTCGATGAGCTGGGTTTGACCCCCGCCGATGCGTGTCTGAGTCCGACTTTACAGGACAACCAGTGTAATCCAACCGTACTGGGGGGATTGGTCCAGTAAGTCACGGTGCGTGATGAGGACTCGCAATTGTGGGGGACAGGACGAAGTCCGAAAGGGATGGAAAAACGTAGGAGTGCACTACCCAAAGTGTCTTCCCAAAGGGTAAAAACTAGCCAATTGCCCTCACTCCGCGTGGGACTTCCGGATACTCACCATGAGCCACCGGGTCTCCCCACACTTAGGGGGATGGCACCCCAGGTTGCTAACCAGCGGCAGGTTTTTCCAGAGACGCTACGGCGTCTCTTTTCCTCACCGCAGACAACCGTGTGTGGGAATCGTGACAGGCACTGCTTGGGTTCAGTGTTTGTTCACGCGTGGCGCAGGGACCGGTGGTCGTCACCACCGCCGCTGACCACGTAACAACCGACTCAGGGCATTTTCTTTTCCAACCTCCCACACAGTGGCACTGTACGGTACCAAACGGTGGCACAAAATTTAGGTACCCCAATTCGGGCACCTGAGGTGCCCGGAATGGTGGAAAAGTGGGGTTCGATGGGTTTCCGGACCGATCTGGGGGGGTTTGGAGGGTTTACGGGGGCTTTGGGGCCTCTGCGCCGGTTTTTTGAAAAATCGTGTTTGTCACCCCCATTTGACCCCCCCTACCCCCCCCCCCCCCCCCGCTTCGTGCCCCCCTTCAACCGTGCACACAGGCTCCTTCGTATGCACGCGACATGCGACAGGTTGCAGAGCTACTTCAGTTTACGGTAGCCCTTGTGCCGAACAGCGTGGGGTGGGAGGGCAGCTGTGGCGGCGTCGGTGCTCCCCCCCCGCCCGCTTGTTATGTTATAATCTCACGAGCCCGAACCGCTGAGCGCGCCTTCTTTTTTTTTTGCAAAAGAAACACATCTGGTGTAGGCTGAGAATTCCCTCCCCGGAGCCCTTCCCCACCCCGCCCACCCCGCCTTGTTGCCATTTTCCTTCATCTGCGGGACGGCTCTGCACCGCGCTCCGCTGTCTTGCAGCGGGGGCCGCTTGGTGTGAGGTGTGTAAGAAAGACAGGGCTGCACCTTCCCCACACACACCGTGGTTTCTGCTGGGTGAGCTTGCAAGGAGATGTGCAGGCGCTCCGTGATCCCTCCCCCGTTTTTTGCATGCCGCAAAGACACGTTATGGAACACGGCCTGGATGCAATGAGACTACAGTAACGTCCAGGGTGGCGGACCGGCAGTGATCACACACTGGCGCTGACACCGCCAACTGCACATTTAGTTCCGGTTGTGGATGTCTTGGCAAGAGCTGTCGTTGTGCGCGGGGGGCGTCGTGCAACGGTGCCCACTTTGGAGGACGCCTGGCGTGTCGGTATCTGGGGGGAGGTGCACGATCGAGAGGGTGGATGAGGGCCTCTTTTTGCAAGAATACACGGGGGGGGGGGAGTGGGGTGGTTGTGTTAGCGAATCAGTTCCACACACACACACACACAGGAGGAGAGAGGGATACACGGGCAGGATGTCACAGGCCGACCTCCACGGGGTCTCCTCCGGTAACACCGGCCCCCAGGCCGGTGGCCAACAGGCCGCCCCCCTGCCCCCCCTCGTTTTCAACGAACCCCGGGAATACACCCTCGGGCCCCTCCCCCCCCTGTACCGCGCGGCGCATGTCCGCGCCATCCTCCGCCACCTCCAGTGGGAGGCGCATGTCGAGGAGCCGAAGGACGGCGTAGCCGTCATCATCGCGGACAGCCCCCCCCCCTCTGGCACCCCCCCCACATGGTCGGTGCAGGTGAACGGCAAGGCCGTGGCTCTCACGGACACGGCGTTGCTGGAGGAGGAGAAGCGGCGGCAGGCGGAGGAGCGGAAGAAGGGAGAGGAGCTGGACCGCCTCAAGAGGCGGTACGATGGCCTCCAGGCCAGAGTGCGGGAAGAGCGCGAGGCGGCGGCGAAGGCGGGCCGGGCCGCCAAGTCCAGGACGCACCTGGGGAAGACCGGACGCGGGGGTGGCGCCGCGGCGGCCGCGCAGCAGCACGCGCAGCAGGCCCGCCAGCGTGTGGAGCGGCTCCAGAAGGACCTGGAGCGTCTGGGCCGCCGCCTCGTGGCCCTCGGCCACGACCCCGCCGCAACCACCGCCGCCGCCACCGCAGCCGACCCTGGCGCCGGCGCCACGCAGGACGGCGTACCCGCGCTGCAGCAGGAGGTGCAGCGCCTGCACGATCTGCTCAAGGAGCAGCAGAGGCAGCAGGACCAGCAGCGACAGCGCCTTGAGCAACAACTCGCTACACAACAAGGCCACCAGCAGGCGGCCACGCAAGGGGAGCGCGCCGAAGTGCGGCGACTTCAACAGGAGCTTGGGGAGCAGAAGGCAGCCGCGCAGGGGGAGCGCGCCGAGGTACGGCGACTCCAGCAGCAGCTCGGGGAGCAGCAGGCCCGGCAGGATGAGCTCCTGCAGCGCCTGGCAGCCCAGCAGCGCCAGCTGGACGACCTCCAGGAGCGTCCCGCCGCGACTCCCCCCCAGCCTGGCACACCGAAGGCTGTGCGCGAGCTGAAGGCGCAGCTGGAGGGGCAGGGCGTGGAGCACGCCCGAGTGCACGGGGAGCTGCGCGGCCTGCTTGTTGGCCTGCGCAAGGACGCGGAGAGCGGCCTCGGGGAAGAGCGCCGCAGGGGTGAGGCCCTCGGCGGGAGGGCGGCGACGCTGGAGGCGAGCCTTCGGGCAGTGCGGGAGCAGCTGCAGCAGCACACCACCCGCCACGACCAGAGCGAGGAGCACCGCCACGCCCTGCTCGCGGAGGTGCAGGGGGCCCGGGAAGCGATGCTGGGGCTGCAGGGGAGCGTGGGGGAGGCGCAGCAGGCACTGCCCCAGCTCCAGGCGAAGTCCCTGCAGACGGGCATGAGCGGCCTCCGCAAGGAGTTCAAGTCCTTCAAGGACGAACAGAAGCGGGTGAGCAGCGCGGGACAGGCGGAGGTCGCCCGCATCACGGCCGCGCTAGGTGAGCAGCAACAGCAAGGGGTGGAGCTGCTGTCGCGGTTGGCCGCCGTCGCCGAGGAGGGGCGCCTCAGCCAAGCCCAGGCGGACGCGCGCCTGACAGCCGCCCTCGCCGACGTGCAGGCGACAGCGCAGGCGACTGCGGACGGCCTGCGGGCTGCGAGCGAGCAGCAGCTGGGCGAGCTCCGGGAGGAGCTGGGCAGGCAGCGCGTGGGCAATGACGCCCAGCAGGCAATGGTGGCAGACGGGCGGCGGCAGCTGGAGGGGATGCGCGCCGAGCTCGCTGAATCACAGCGGGCAGTCGCGGAGGAGACGAGGGCGCACCTCGCCGAGCTCCACCACCACTACCATGCCCAGCCCGCCCGGGGGAGGCCAGGTGAGCAGCGCAGGAGCCGGTGCCGCTCCCCGCGGCGGGCCCGCAACCGCGAGGGCAGGGACACCTCCAGGGAACGGGAGAGGGCCTCGGCGACCCTGCAAGAGGTCATCCGCGAGGATGTGCAGGTGAGGGAGGCGCTGCGCCATGCTACGGCAACGGCAGCAACAACAACAGCAACAACGGCGCCACCCCCCCCAGTGGCGGCAACAGCGGAGCCGGCCCAGACCAAAACGGCAATCGCGCCACCACCGGCAGGGGCTGACCAACCTGCCCCCACAGCCAACGCTGACCTCGAACCCCCCGCGTCTGATAGCAACAACAACACCACCACCGCCACCTCCGCAGCGCCCGCAGCCGCCCCTGCGCCCGGGGATACACCCGTGCCCGCACCGCAGCAGCAGCAGCCTGACCCTGGATGCGGAGGCGAAGGGCAGCCCCCGGCGTCCGAGCAGCTACCCCCCCCTCAGCAACCCGCGCCCGGGAACAAAGGGGCCGAGGCCGGACAAGGGGACGCGGCAGCTGATCAGGACGTCACCGACACACCCCGAGTGGCGGGAAAGGGCGCGGGCAAGAACGGCAAGGCACCCCTACTGTGGAGGGGGGCTAAGCGCTACACCCCCTACTAGGGGGTGAGGCGCCCCCTCAAGGGGGGACCCGGCCTACACCCTAAGGCTTCCGGTTCCCCCGGCGGGGGCGCCGACCAGGGGATAGGGGGAGCGCCCGTGGCGCAGCACCCTCTCGCCGCCGGCGAACCCTCCCCACAACCCCCCCATAGAGAACCAAAACCCGCAGGGACAGGAGTAACCTCTGCGGGGCCTTTAGATAGAGCGAGAGTGCATAGAAGCCACGCCCCTGGGGCAGGAGAACCCCGGGGGCTCCGGGGAGGAGGGGGACAGGAGTACTCCCCCTCCTCAGTAGAGCAGGACGACCGATGGCTGGCAGAGATGGCGCAACGACTGCTGGCAGTGCGTGAGGCGGTGGCAAAAGACGGCAACTGCCAATACACCGGCCTCGCGGTGCAATGTGCGGGATGGACGGCGGCCTCTCTCAGAGCAGCTGTAGTCGAAGCCCTGGGACAGGACGCCGAGAGGCGAGCAACCTACGCGCCCGATATAGATGACCCCCGGGCACCCCCGTCCTACGACGACTACATCGCGGCGCAGGCACAGAGCGGGGTCTACGGGGACGGGGCTACACTCAGGGTAGCGGCTGAGGTGTTGGGGGCCCAGGTGTGGGTCCTCGGCACTACGGATAGGCTGCACCTGGGGCGCGTCGGGTCAGGCGACAAAGTGATATGCCTCACGTGGAGGCCCTTCCACTACGACGTGCTGCGCATCCCCCTCACGCTAGCCAGGGAGTTAGCAGCCTCCACGACAAACAGATGGAAACTCCCCACCGCGACTCCCACTCCTCCTCCTGTAGCTCCAACCGCAACCGCCGCTACCACAATCTCCCCGATACGCGGCCCTGCTCCCAGGCCGCCGCCGCGACGCCCCGCGCCGCGGCCAGCGTCTCCTGGGGTACTCAGGGTGGCGTCAGCCAACGTCACGTCGCTGTCAACCCACTTGTGTGATGTGGCGGACCTGAAGGCAGACGTTGTGGCCCTGCAAGAAACGCGTGTCCCGGACCCCAGCAAGGGCACGCTCAGCAGCTACTTCGCGGCCCACGGCTGGTCCATGCACTGGGGTAAGGGCATGCCCAAAGTCAAGGGGGCCAATGGCTACGAGCAGACCCGACCCGGAGGAGTGGCAGTCATGGCAAAAGAGGGCCTGGTAGCGCAAGTGGTGCAACCGAAGACCAAGCTGGAAAAGAAGCTGCACGACAGTACCCGCCTGGTACACGTGGTGCTCGCAACCAGTAACGGCAAGACAGCGCTCCACATCCTGTGCGTTTATGGTCACTCTGGGATGGAGGTGCGAGTGCAGCGGGAGACCCTCCTGCAGGAGGCGCTGGACCTCGCAGCCGGCCTGGGGCAGGTGCCCGTGTTGCTGCTGGGGGACCTCAACACCAACCCGGAGACCAGTGCCGTCCTATCCCAGGCGTGCCGGGTGGGTGGTTGGACCGATGCGGCGGTCTCATACGCAGAGCTGAAGCAGCAGGAAGTTCGGAACACCTGCTGGGCATCGAAGGAAGGCACCAGACTGGACATCTGCCTGCTGAACCCCTGCGCGGCGCCGGCCTTGCGCTCCGTCGAGGTGGCAGAAAAGGGCGAATACGGCATCCCCACGCACTGCCCGCTCTTCGTCGACCTCGACCTCGCCGCCTTCCGCCGACCGAAGCAAATCTGCATCCTCCCCGCCCCCTTTCCTAAGTGCAAGCCCACGCTCGGGGGCGCTGCCGCCAGAGAGGTGCTGCTGGATGTGCTAACCGCAGAGAAAACGAAAAAGGGTGCAACAGGAGCGCAACTCCTCCACCGGGCCTCAGCCTGCAGCGAGAACTTCCTGAAGCGTGTCCACGTGGGCCAACTCGGAAGGCAGGAAGCGGCGTACACGGGCAGGGCGGAGGGCTACCACATGCAGCAGTCGAGGGTGGCCACCAAACACCGCCCCGCCTCCGCCCGAGGAGCGGGCGACAAGAACACCCGGGCGAAGGACAAGCTGTTGGGGAACCTCCGGACCCTCATCCTGGAGGGCCGCCACCGACTGCTGGAGTCTGCGCCATACCCCCCCACACCCAACGAAGAGCACGCCTGGGACGCTGCGAAGAAGCGGCTGAAGGGAGGGGGCCTTCCCCCGGGGCTGGAGGCGGCGCTGGCGGGCACCACCTCACAACTGCCGGACCTCGAGACGATGGAGATGGCCCTTGTCGCCCTGGAGGGATCTCAGCGAGGCATGTTCGACGCGCTCCGCGACGAAAGACTCCGCACGTGGAAGGCGAGGATGCAGAAGGCCTGGACGCAGGAGGCGGGGATAGTGTTCTCGTACCTCGCAGACCGCTTCTGCGCCCCTACCACCTTCATGCGCCGCGAGGATGGCTCCTTCACGGCCTGCCCCAAGGAGGCGGATGAACTGCTGAGGAGCGATACTGCGTGGGGGGGCTACTTCCGGAAGTATGCGACGACGCCTGAGCCTCGCTGGGACACCTTCCGACAGAGGTACAGCGACTTCCTCCCTGACCCGGCCGAGATGGAGTGTAAGACCATTACGGCAGAAGACGTTGGGACAGCGCTGGCTAAAATGTCTACATCCACCTCGCCGGGCCTACACGGCTGGAGGGTGCACGAGCTGCGGCAACTCCCAGGGGACCTCCTCAAGTTGTTCGCGGAGGTGTTCAATGAGGTCGAGAGATCGGGCGAATGGCCGGAGCAGCTGATGCACGCCATGATTTGCCTCATTCCCAAGCCCGGCAGCTCAGGTGAGCCGCTGTCGCAGCGCCCCATCAGCATCACTCCCGTGCTGTACAGGGTGTGGGCAGCAATCCGAGTGAAGCCTGCGCTGAAGTGGCTGGAGAGCATTGCGCCTGAGGACTTGCACGGATGCAGACCTGGCCACGGCGCGGAGGACCTCATCTGGCACCTGGCAGCACGGATCGAAGAGGCCCACCTCACAGGACAGCCACTGTACGGTGTCGCCCTAGACTTTAAGAAATGCTTCGACACGGTGCCGATTGACCTGACCTTCTGTCTAGCTGCGGAGCTCGGCTTCGACGGCCGAGTCCTGCGCACCCTGCGGGCAGCGTACGGGTCAATGCAGCGGCACTTCCGGGTAAGCGGCACTATCGGAGAGGGCTTCCTGCCAACCAACGGCATCATGCAGGGCTGCCCCATTAGCGTCGTGCTGATCAACGTGCTGGTGGGTGTATGGATGCGCATGGCGGAGCACCGGCAGGGCACGAGGGCGTTGTCGTTTGTGGACGATGTGTACGCGGTGACCCCCAGCCCGGGGACCTTGCAAGCAGTGGTGGATGACTCTGCAGATTTCTCCCACGATACCGGGATGGTAATATGCGCAGAGGTCAAGTCACATGTCTTCTCGACGTCCCCCGAGCCGTTGACCCCGATAGTCTACCGGACACGGGACGGCACGGCTACCCCCCTTCGACAGCGCGATAGCTTCGACTGCCTCGGGGCCATGCTGCATGCGCGCCCGCTCGAGGGACCCGAGGTGCCCAAATCGGAGCGCGTCGCCCGCCGAAAAGAGGGCGCAGAGCAGAACCTGCGCAGGACCTCGGCACTGCCCCTACCGGTGCAGTGGAAGGGGCAGGCAGCAGCGATGACAGCGGGGTCCAGGCTCTACTACGACGCCCTGGTCACCCGCTGGGAGGACGCCGACATCAGGCGATGGAGGGGGCTCTTCGTCGCCGCGCTGTGGTCCGGACCCCCCCGCAGGGCGCGGGAGGCTGTGCTGGATGTCCTCCACCATGCACATCGGGTGGACCCCGCCGTCGCCCCCCGCTACCGGCAGATCACCACCTGGGCCATGCAGGTCAAGAAGTGGGGCCGCTGCAGGGTTCTGTCTGAGACGGCTTGGGATAGCAGAGTGAGGCTTACAGGGACAGGCCCCTTTGCGCTTTTCCGAGCGGCCCTTCGGTGGATAGGATGGAGCTGGAGCACGGCGACCACCCTATCTTACACTGATGAAGCGGGACGGAGCATAGTCTTCGACCCCACCGCAGCAACAACGAGCGGATGGGGGATCTTCGCTCATGACCTCCGCCAGGCCCTACGTACACAGGTGGCCAAGGCGCTGGCTGGTCGTCGTGACGACTTTGCGGGCGCTCAGCACGGCATCGACGGGCAAGCCACACGCTGCGTCCTGGAGGGAGAGGGCGCCGCGGTCACGGGATACCAACGGGGCCTCCTTCGTTCCGTCATTGCAGGGGCGGTGCCTGTCCGAGGGCGCACGGGGCAGGGCGGGATCTGCCGATACTGCAACGCAGGCACCCCCGAGACGGTGATGCACCTATGGTGGGAGTGCTCCGCGTGGGACCCAATCCGACAAAACCACCCCATTACGGCTGTGGACCGGTCAACCTGGCCACCTTGCTTGGCGTTATGCGGGGTGGCGCCCGCCTTTAGACACGGCATCCCGGAGGACAGGCAGCCCCTGCCACTATCCTTCGCACGCAGGGTGGATATAGTGGCGCAGCTGCACCGCTACTTCATTGCAATCCTCTCGGCGCGGCAGGAGAAAGATGGACTGCTCGACCGCTCCGCGCGCCACCACCGCACCCTTCACTATCCATGGGGGTGGTGCACGCCCAACCCCGAACGGGCCTGCATCCCTGTGCGGGCGCCGTCCACTGTCAAACAGACGTGGGGCAAGCGCCCCCCGGAGCTGTGGGTGGCCCTCTGCGACTGGCTGCGGGGCCTGAAATGGGGGCCGCAGGGAGGGGAGCACACCGTGACCCTCATGGAGTTGGCTGTCGACTTTGAGCTGTCGACCGGCCTCACCCTCCCAGAAGTCGAAACGCGCCGCATCCGCCCCCACACACCTGACCCCCCTGAGAGGGGGCCGCGGGAGGCCCGCCCACGCATCCCCGAGGACACAGCCCCGGGGCTCACCCTCTACTTCGACGGCGGAGCAAGGGACAACGGCACCCCCTTCGCCCTGGCGGGTGCAGGTGCGGTGCTCTACCGAGACGGCCTCAAGGTGTCGGAAGAGATCCTCCCTCTGCTGAACGTACGCAGCAACAACATCGCTGAGTACGAAGGGGTTCGAGCGGGCCTACGGCTGCTCAGAAGGGGCGACCCGCCCCCTGAGGGGAACGTTACGGTGCGGGGTGACTCGCAGGTGGTGCTGCGACACCTAAAAGGGGAAGCGGTTTGCCGCGATAAATCCCTCCGCCCCCTCTTCCTCAGCACGGCACGGCTGGCTGCCGACCTCGGGCCCCGGATCACCCTTACGTATGAGCACGTGAAAAGGGAGCTCAACGTCGATGCGGACGCCCTCAGCAACGCCGCCATGGACGAGGCTGAGAGGCAGGGGGAGACCTCGCAGGAGCAGCTGCGGCAGGACTTCGCAGCCTTCCAGAAGAGCATCCTGGGCAAGGCTCACTCGTTGAGGCAGCTCTGCGAGGTGGTGCGCAAGACTTCCAAGCAACCATGGCACTGTGGCCACACTGCGAGCTCCACTGTCCTCACCGCGATCGGGGGAACCGTGGCAGGGGGCCTGTCCAGGAGAGCCCAGCTCAGCCCAGCCACCGAGTCGGTGATGCGCAGCCTCCAAGCGCACACGGCAGGCCCGGGCTTGAACCAGCGGGACACAGCCTTCCACTCCCGCGGCATGGCGTGGGCCGCAACCTTCGCACCGCAGCCCCACTACCCAGAGGGGTGGCAGCAAGCGGCCCAGCAATGGACTGCCAGCAGCCGGCAAGCCAACGCCCGGACAGGACGGTCATGGGAACGACGGGGCGCTGCTCCCCGGACTGCCCCCCCTGGAGCCAGACGGAACGCGAAGATGCTTACCTGCGCTCTGCACTGGAAACCCCGCTGCGTGGACTGCCGGCGCCGGCGCCTCTCGGAAGAGGACTGCTGCCGGGACCACCACGGGAAGAACGACGGCTTGCAAGTCACCATGGAATTTTGCAAGACGCATCGCATGGGCCGGTGCGGGGACTGCCACAGCAGTGCGAAATCACTCACACACTGTTGCGGCACGCACCACGCTGGCTATGCCTCACGCCCTCCTCGGAGTGGCACTGAGTTGGCCCCACACTCTAACCCGAGTGGGGCATCCGCTGTGACGTAGGGGTGGGCGGGGAGTGGGCACAGATCCGCGCAGGGTTACCCACTTAAAACCACTATCACTACACACACACACACTTTGCGAAACCCCGACGGGCGGGCTACAACAAACGACGCGGCGGGCGTGATGCTGACACCCAACCTCGACAGGATCGCGTCGGAGGGGGTCAAGCTCGACAGCTACTACGTGCAGCCGCTGTGCACCCCGACACGCGCCACCATCATGACGGGGCGGTACCCCCTGCACACAGGCATGGGCCCCATGGTCATCGTGCCGGGCCAGCCCTACGGCCTGCCTGGGCGGGAGACCTTGCTACCGGAGCTGCTGCGCGATGCAGGGTACGACACGCACGCCATCGGGAAGTGGCACCTGGGTTCCTGCGACGAGCGGTATGAGCCAACGTTCCGTGGGTTCAACAGCTACACAGGGTACCTCTCGGGTGGGGAGGACTACTACGACCATTCGGGGGACTGGCGCAACGGGAGCCGCCCGCATGTGGCGCCGTCGTGCGGGGCTGATGTGTCAGACATCTACTCCACGACGCTCTACATCAACGAGATGGAGCGGGTGCTGACCGAACGGGCGAATAAGTCGGCACCTCTCTTTATGTACATTGCCTTCCAGAACGTGCACACCCCCTACGAGGCACCCCCTGCCAGCCTTGTCGACATCAACGCGACCTACCCCAACGTCACGTCGGAGGAGCGCCGGGTGTACGGCGGGATGGTCAGCGCGCTGGATATCGCGTTTGGCGATGCGGTGGAGCTGTTTAAACAGCATGGGCTGTGGGAGGACACGCTGCTGGTCTTCACCACCGACAACGGGGGGATCGGGTCGGGCAACAACTACCCGCTGCGGGGGCAGAAGGGCAACGACTGGGAGGGGGGCATCCGCGGCACCGCGTTTGTCCGCGGCACCGACAGCAGCCTTGCGAAGGTGCCTGCCGGGGGGGTGCGGCACCAGCTGATGCACTCCTCCGACTGGCTCCCCACCCTAGTGCGGGGGGTGGCGAAGGGGAGCACGGCGAAGACGCTGCCGCTCGACGGGCACAACCAGTGGGCCTCCATCCAGTCGGACCACCCGACGGAGCGTGATTTCATTATCCACAACATCCCTGTGCACGCAGAGCCTGTCACCACCCGCAGCCCCATCGGCATCCCTGTTATATCCACTACGACGTGCCTGGGGCCCTCCGTCGACCCATCTGTGAAGTCGTGTACCGCCATGGGGCTGGTTGGGGGTGCCGTGCGCAAGGGGGACCTGAAGCTGCTGGTGGTGGGCAATGCGACGCTCGGCGTGCCGTCCAACAACCCCGATCACACGAAGCAGCTGACGCCCGACGGCTTCCACCCCGAGGGGGACAGTGTGCCGGAGGCGCACAACGGGATGTTCCTCTTCAACATCTCTGCAGACCCGACGGAGACGTACAACCTTGCAGCCCAGAGCCCTGAGGCGCTGCAGGAGATGGTCGACTTCTACACCAAATGGACCCGCGCAGAGGGCACGGTCCCCCCTGTGTACGCCATCCGCGGGTTTGTGGACCCTGAGATGAACAACCACCCCGGTGGGGAGACGTGTTACGGCCCGTTCGTCGGGTCGCGCTACTGCGCCTACGGAAGCGAGTTTGACTGCTTCGTGCGGGGCGTTGCTCTGGAGGGGTCGGACGGCGTCATTTCGGCGTCGCCGCTTGCCGCTGCGGCGGACTGCCAGAAGGCTTGCGCTGCAGAGACCGGCTGTCTGTTCTTCACGCACGACGGGGTGACGTGCACCCTGCGCTCCTCCCGTGGCGAGGAGGCAGTCTGTGCTGCGGGTGCCACCTGCACCTATGGGCCTGCGCTCTGCCCCGGTTCCGAGCAATGAGCGTGCTGTGCTGTGCGGGGTGTTGGCAGGTGTTGGCTGGGGTGCCCCTATAGATAGGTGGAGCAGGGCGCGGCTCCCCACTCCTGTCGAATGGTTGCGCACATGGGCATCGGTGGTGGTTGTTATGGGGTAGGGTGGGCCACGATGATCTTGGATGCAAATCTTTCATCTCAGTGATCTTGCTTGTAAGAACAGTGCCTGGTGTCTGTCGAGTGGGATGTGATGCCCGGCACGGACATTATTGAAAACACGGCTTGACCCCGGGCGGGATCTCGTAGTAGTTTAGTATTTAGTGCGAAAAAGGCAAAAGAAACACCGCGCTGTGCTGCCATTTGTTTTATCACAAGGCATGCGTTACAACCGTAGAAGCGAAAATGAACCACGGCTGGAATCGTCCCAACTGAAGCTTTTTTAGTTAGCACCTCCATGCCGCTTCACACAACTGTGCACCTAACAAAGGAGAACTGATATGCAACAGTTGTTGGGCATGGGGGGGTGATTTCATCTTCTTTTTTTGCGGGAGGAGTACGATTTATCAACCGACACACAACTCAACACTCAAGTGTTCTCTCAACTCGGCACCCCACCCTTGCTTGCCGTGGGGCCATGACCGGGAAGGGCGCCCCCCCCCTCCTCCGGTGGAAGACATCACAATGGGCATGATCGCGTATCACAATCCAGCAAAGCGGCTCTGGCCGTCGAATCAGGAACAACCGAACAATCGATGCAAAGGGCGTGAGGAACCGGGAGCCCGCTGCCACGAATCCCAGGCACCGCTGCGTGGGGTAGCCCGTCTGCCCTTCGGAATCGGATACTGGGCGGGAAGCCGCGGTCCACCTGTTTAACCCCCCCACTCTTTGCGTCTCTTTCTTACTTGTTCTCTATCTTGCATCCCCATACCCCTTTTTGTTTATTGAGTTACGAACGACGGATCAAAGCGAAGTCGCAAACGTAACAAAGCAACGAGCTACCGAAGTGCCGAAGGAAATCGTAAGCCTGCTAAGCTTTCAGATGAGCACCTTGAGGAGGGTCACACCACAAGAAATTGCCGAACTTTTCGAAGAAAACCTTGCCGAAGGGAAGAACTACACCATCCCCCCCCCCCCCCCAGGCCCTCTCGTGGCACCTTTTTGTTTGTTCCTGAAGGATACCCTTCGAAGAGGCCGGGGGAGGGGGGGAGGGGGAGGGGGCGGTGGGTCTTTTGCTCTCTGCGTTGCATGCCAAACCGTGCCCACCTTGCCACCTCGTTTGCGCGAGGTGTGTGGGTGTGTGTGCGTGCTCAATTCTGCTGCATTTTATGAGCGAACTACCCGCACCCCCCCCCCCCAATGATATGTCTACCATCACATCCTCCGCCACAACACCCTCCAGACCCTGAATGAGAAAATGGAAAGCCAAGGACCCGTGCCTGCCGGGCTGACGCACGTGCCACCCCTTCTGCGGGGTCCCCCACGGGGGTACCCCCGCAGAACCCTGGTGGGGGGTGTGTGTTTGCGGCTCGGCGGGATAAAGGGAAATCCTACGCCAGGTTGTTTTTTTTGCATGATTCTCTCCATCACTGTATCTGCGCCCATCTATCCCACATTGCTGTGGCATGCAGTCAAGCGTGCCCCCCCATTGTCGCTGTTCGCCGGGCTTTGGGCGGTGTGTTGCACCTCCCTGCCCAGCCGGCAGTCTCGGTGCTCGCAACGCAGGAAACTGCACCTGGTGCAAACCCCTCGCAAATAAACAACTTCCCACCCCCCCCCCTCCCCCCATCCCCGCGGAGAAGGCGTGTGGGGTTGGAAGAAGCTTTTTTTGCGATCGACGAATGCCCTTTCAGGCCTTTCTCATTTCTTCTTGGGGTTTGCACGGCACACAGGTTGTTATAAGCGTTATAGCGCGAACAGCCACCAACGATTGAATGGCATGAGTGCTTCTGTGAAGACCTCCCCCCACCCCCACCCTTCCGCCTCTGGAGTTGCTGTGCCTCCTGACAGCCACTCTGCAATGCGATGCGCACACCATACCTCGCCACATCCAGGCCCAGAGCAGCAGCACGGTAGAAACAATATGGCGACCTGCCGCCTTGCATGCGTGTGCCTCGTGCTGCTGGCAGTGTCGCTGTCGCATGCAGAAGAAGATGGCGACATGGGCTGGGTGAAGCCCAAGCTTCCTCCGCCGAAGCCGTTCACCCGGCGGAAGATCAAAGTGCACACAGCGCTGCTGAGGGAGCCGAAGAAGCCTCCGCCGGCAGAGCATTTCCCTTCAGAGAAGGGGCGGCAGCGCGCGAACAGTATCCGGTGGATCCGGTCGCTTATGAGCGACATGAAGGAGCTCTTCTTCTCGAAGAAGCGTATCGACAATGCGTGCCGTGTGTGCCGCACAGAGTGGCGGAAGAGGCAGGCGGCTGGCATGAAGGACAGCCCGCTCTACCTTCCCTTCCGCCCTGTGAATGGGACGTCTGCCCATGTCACCCTCCCGATTGAGCGTATGAACAAGCTGAAGTCTTACAACCGCACGACGTTCCGCGCTTACGTTGACGATGGTGTGTGGAGGGCGAAGTCTTGGGTATGACTGTGTGTCACTTTGCATTGCTCAGACGCAGGCTGGTCGCTAACTTTCTGGATCCCGAGATCTCTTGGGTGGTCAGTCGTGGGGGGGAGGAGGGGAGGAGCTGGCTTTGTTGCGCGTGTCCACCCTGCAGCTGCGTCGTGGGCTAGGTGCAGCATGTGGTGCCTCGCTGTATCGTGCCCTTCCCTCAACCCCCACCCCCCCTCTCACATGATCAAGCTAGAACGTATTAGGGGGCACTGATAAAAAGCAGCCCTTGATAAAAAACAGATACCTGTGACCCCCTGTGTTTAGGCCCGGGGCAGGTACTGATACAAAGTCAAAACCACAGCAGGGGCACACGGGACGGGCCAACCTGTTGATATCAGGCCCTCTTTCTGAAAACGCTGCAATGCTTGTCTGCAGCGTTGCTTCTTTGCGTCTTGCCTTAGACGGATTGTTCGGTTGGTGCCCGTCCGCAGGTCGCTTTGCCGGGGGGGTACTGGCGATGATCCGAACAGGCATTCTTCAACAGGTGGCCGTTCTTCGACAAAGTGGCCGTTCTTCAACAACAGGTGGCCGACGGAGTGCCACACGTGAAGTGTAGCTGCAACAAAGTAGCTATTTTCTCTCCACACGAGTGCCGCCATCCATTTGCTGCCCCTCCTGCAAGCCCAGTGCTGTGTGGCTGACTTGCCCTCAGCAGGTCCTGGCAACGGATGGTGGGTGAATGAGGTGGTCGTGTTTCATCCCACTATCATCTTACGGCAGGCCCCGATGGTGGAATGACGGTGGAATGATGAACTATCTAAGGGGGGAAACCCAGAATGGGTGGAATGATGGATGGTTAGCGACCAGCCTGGCTCAGATCCAGCCAAGGGGGGGAGGAGGGGCGGTAGGTTGAATATGTGTCGTGTAGAACATGCAGGGATAATCCTGGTTTTGATATGATCACCGCTGTCCGCACACACATGCCCCCCTCGCGCAGCATTTCTTCGACCTCGGTGCCCGGTTCTTCTTGAGGAAGAAGTCGAACAAGGTAGAGCTGGGGTCGACCTTTCAGGTATGCATGTCTGCACAGACGAGATGGGGCAATCGGTGTTCCGCCCCCCGGGCGACACAAAGCCCCGCCCGGGTGCAGCGTGACTGTAAAGTGTGACCTTGTGTGTGGGGGTGTTTTGTGAGTATGGGTCTCGAGTGTTTCAGAGCGAGGCAGCTTGGCGTAGCCAAACTCAGGTGACTTTTCGGTGTTTGAAGGGCACCGGCTTTTGTTGCCTTCACTCGGCATTCTATAGCATTTGATCCTGCACACACAACGCGCAACACCCCAACACCCCAACAGTTCATCTGCGGGTACCCTGGTGCTGAGAACTTCACGTACCATGCGTACGACATCAACCCACTGAGCAGCGGGTATCCGTCCTTCGTCAAGTGGACCACAGGGGCCATCTGGAACGAGACGGGGAAGCTGGAGATTCGTGGCGACGAAGGCGCCGGCAGCCACGTCATCTTCCACGGGAAGGACTCGGCGGCTGCTGCGGGTTCTGGGAGCGGTGCGGTTCAGATGGCGGACGCAGTGGACTTTGCCGCACACCTGATGGAGACTGTCGAACCTGAGGACTTCGTCGTTGTCAAGATCGACGTTGAGAATGCCGAATTCCGTGTGATCGACAGGCTGTTCTCGACAGGTGCCATCGACCTGATTGACGAGATGTTCATCGAGTGCCACGGCAAGCTGACACGCCAGGCCTACAAGCTTGCAGGCATCAAGGGCTGGGTCCCGGAGGCCTGGGTCCGCAGCATCGCATGCATCAACATTGAGACCCGCCTCCGCAGGCACGGCGTGTATCTGCACGAGTGGGACTAGGCGAGGGCAGGCAGTGCCTGTCTGGGTTACAGGTGGGATTGCATCAAGATCAGTGTTGCTCGGTGCACTCAAGAGTACAGCAGAAAAGCGTCACACGTGTGTGCTGTGGAGACCACAACAAGAGCAGGTGATCGGTGCGCTCGACACTGTTACAAAAATCATGCGCGGAAGTGGCGCCACACCTGTGCCATGCTTTGGCCAGACTCTGGTGAATCGCTTCATATTGCGTGTGTCAGTGTTCATCACACCAAGATCTTGTCCTCGGTGCGTTCCACACTACAAATGACTCGCGTGTCTACATCTGTATGCCACGAGAGGGCTGTGCCCTGCACTGTACTATAAACGGGATCTCTTCATTCTAAGGTAGCTCTCCCTCCAAGAATGAATCACCGAACGACTCTCTTCGTCGAGTGTCCACAAAGTCCCCCCAACACTACGGCGATGCAGTGCACAGCGAGAGAGGGCAGGGTTTGAGACTTGTGAAATCCCTGCGTGGTAGGGTTCGGGTGAAGTGTGGAAGGCTGGCCACAACAAAGGGCATCCGCACCGGCGGCCTTGCGGATGCATCTGCCTCTCAGTGTGCCGTTCTGTCTATTTCAGGTTTTGTTCTGATGCGGTCTGTTCTGTGCACCCCCCCCCCCTCCCCCACACAAAGCACGGCAACAAGCGGTTTGGCCAGGTCATGCTGTTAACCAACGGCTTTTTCGTGGTATCCCCACCTGTTTTGGCTTGAGTTTGGCGGAGTTGCCGCGGCGGAACTCGGCGATTGTCATAAATGTGCCTAGAGAGTGTGTATTGTGCGTCGAAACCCTGCATCTGCAGCCCCCTCAGAACCACTCAATCGTGGTGTCGAAAGCCAACAGTGCTGACACGTCACTGCCCCGTGATGTGACGATCCTTGCGTCTCTTCCGCAGGCAGCATTGAACACGCAAGGCAGTTCTTTCTGCTCCCAAACCGCTTGTGCCTGAATGATACCCAGCCTCAGTGGCACTGCAGTACACAGTGCTTGCCGTGGGTGTTGGGTGCGAATAGCGCACCTTTCTTGCGTTGCACGCCGCGGGGTGTCCCACCACCCCCACCCCCGCCCCTTGTTCAGCCCACCACATCTGCAACCGCATTGTGAACTCACCACGCCCGCTGGCGCGTCGCCTTCCCCCCCCCCCCCCCATGCACTGAAGCCACACCCACTCCCCTCTCCTCCACCGCAGGCACACTCCCACCCGCCGTGTTTTCATTTGGATGCATCGCACGCGGTGACGCGGTGCCGGCCCAACCCACACCACCCCACCCCACCCCACCCCCGCGACATGTCTGCGATTGCCAGCGCCGCGCAGGTGCACCACTGGGTGTGCAGCAAGATCGAGAGCATCCGGGGCAACGGGATCGACGGGAGGCCCCGCCTCTGGGGTGTTAAAGAGTGCCGTGCGGAATGCGTGCGCCTGTTCGAAGATGCGGTCCGCCGCTCCCACGCCCTGGGCCTCAGCACGACACTGCTGCACGGCGTGCAGTACGACGTGCAGGACGTCCTGCAGCGCCTGGAGGACTCGATGCCCGAATCCAACAAGGAGCAGGCACACGTCGCCACCTGTCTTGCCGCCGACCTGAGAGGCATGCCCTCACACCAGCTCCACCCTGTCATCTACACGCTGCGCAATGTGGTGCGTGACTACCACTCCGAGCTGGACCGGGTGGAACGCCTCTGCAACATCACGCAGGGCAAGCTGCGCCGCAAGGAGAAGGTCATCGCCTACATCCGCAAGACGCTGTGGTCCGAAGTGGTGATGCTGCGGGAACAGCTCTACCAGAAGGACGCCACGGGGAGCTACGAGCGGAACGTCTTCTCCATCTTCGACATCATGAACCTGGTGGACGAGTCGGGCACCCCGGAGGAGGTCAGAGCTGTGCTCTTCGGGAGCAGCCCCGACGAGGCAGCCATCGACGAACGCCTCCTGAGGCTGAAGGACCAGTTCACGCGGGAGAAGGAGGGGCTTGCCGACGCGCACGCCCAGGAGCTGCGGGCCCTCCAGAGCACCAATGAGAGGCTACGTATCCAGCTGGACACACCTCAGATCAAGAATGGCGAGTCAGGTGAGGTAGACCCGCGCACCGCAGCGATGATCGAAGACCTCCAGAGCGTTGTGGATGAGCAGCACCGGGAGATGTCGGTGCTGAAGGACACGCTCACCTCGAAGGAATCCGTCCTCGCCAGGCACACTGAGGCTGTCGACCTGATGGTTGACGAACACGCCGCAGAGCTGACGGAGCTCCGCGACTTCCTCGATGAGAAGACCAAGGAATGCGCCCAGGCCCTCGCGAAGGTGACCCACCTGCAGGGGAGCTTTGAGTCCATCAACTCCGACACTGCCAGCCACAAGGCGGAGGCGGCTGCGGCGCGCGACGCCCTCACAGGCATGGGGGAGCTCCTCGACAAGACGCAGGCGCGCGCGGAGGAACAGTCGCAGGCGGCAGCCGCGGCGCAGGCCCGCCTGGAGGAGGAGCGCTCGCAGAACGAAGCATTCAGGTCGGAGGTCGACGGCACCATCCAACGCCTCACGGAGGGCTCCGCCGGGCTGAAGGAGGAGGTGCACGCGCTGCAGAAGCGCGTCGAGGAGGCGGAGGGCCAGGTCCACAGGCTGGAGGCCTCGCTGACAGAAGCTATGTCGGCGAAGGAGGCCCTGTCCTCCAACCTCGATCTCCTCACGGCGCGCCTCGCCGCCGGCGAGTCGCAGCTGGCCACCCTCGAGGAGCAGAGCGCGGAGGCCGCGCTGCGGGAGAAGGCTGCGGTGGCCCGGATGGAGTCACTCGCCTCCACCATCGAGGACAAGTCGGCCTGCATCGTCACCCTCGAGTCTGCCGTGGCAGAGGCAGACGTGGAGAGGGCTGGCCTGGCTGCGCAGGTGGAGAGCTTGCAGACCCGGGCGAAGTTTGAGCAGAAGGAGGCTTCCGACGTCACGGCCGGCCTGCAGCTCCAGGTGCAGTCCGTGCAGCAGCAGCTGGAGGAGGAGATGCGCACGGCGGTATCCCTCGCTGAAGAGGTCCGCGGGCTCCAGGGGCAGCTCAGTGGTCACACCGCGCTGAAGCAGGAGCTGCAGGAGCTGCAAGGGCGTGCCTTCCGGGAGGAGGCGTTGGGGCTCGACATCCAACGCCTGGAGCAGGAGCTGGAGGATGCGCAGTCGAGGTATGAGTCACTCCGCGACCACCGCGACGAGCTGAGGAGGCAGATCGACAGCGCGCAGCTCCGGAGGGAGTCGGAGCTGGCACTCAACCAGAAGGCCATCGAGGCCTACCGCGATGCCCAGGAGAGGCTCGAGGTGCAGGATAACGAGCACAGTGCGGCGCGTGAGGAGCTGGTGCGGGAGACGAAGGAGCTCATCCTCAGGCACACAGGGGCCTACTCCCGTACCGAGGAGCGGCAGCGGATCCACCGCAGTGCCTCGGAGGGTGTCGCCGTGGTGCAGTGGGTGCCTGTTGGGGATGGCGATGGCGATGGCGATGGTGTTGACACCGGGGAGGCGCTCGCCGCCAGCCTGCCGAGCTGCCACGGGCTGTCGGTGCAGCGCGGCGCGTGCTCCATGGTGGCGGTGTTCAAATCGCCCCTGCACGCCATGCAGTGGTGCGCCCACGCCACCTCGCTCGCCCCCTGCAGCGCCGCGGTGAGCGAGGGGGATGCTGGCCCCACAGGGGGGGGGCCTGGCGCCGTGCCTGCCCTGCAGCTGCTCACCACGACGCCCTCTGGGTTTGTCGCGGTGCCGCAGAGCGTCGCTGCGGGGCATATGCAGCACGGGGCGATAGCGCACCTCCCGGTGTTCAACGCGACGCACGACGTCTTCGGGGCGTTCTGCCTCATCGGGGGTGACGGGCACCGCGACGGCGATGGCGGCACGCAGGCCATCCTCGGCATGCCCGGCGTGGCGAAGGCGTCGCGGTATGCCGACCCCGCCAGCCCCTCCGCGGTGGCCAGCGCCGCTGTGCGGCGCCTCAACGCCAAGGCAGGGTCGCGCCGCCCCTCCTCCGGGCGCCCCGGCAGCTCGCGGTCCCGCTCCAGCGCTGCTGGGCCCCGCCCCTCATCGGGCAAGCCGGTGTCTGCGGATGTGCGGCAGATGGAGGAGCTTAAGGAGTGCGTCGCGACAGCCCTCGCGCAGCACGATGCGACCGTCGCGGAGAGCATCGCCGCGTCGCTCCGCTGCCAGCTCCTGGCTGCCCGGGGGGTGGAGGCGGCGGGCAGACGTGCCGCCGATGCCGATGCCGATGCCGACGCCGACGCCGACGCCGCCGCAGCAGCAACTCCAGCTCCAGCTCCAGCCCCACCCCCTGCCGCCCCGACGTCACGCCCGCCGTCCGCCGGGAAAATCAGCCGGGTCGAGTCGGAGCTGTCCCTGGCGAGCGAGATGTTCGACCCGCCTCTCCCGGCACAGCCGGTCTTCCCAGCGGCATCCCCCGATGACGACGCGGCTGCTGCCGCGGCCGCTCTGCGCCGCCGATACTCCGCACCCGCGAGGCGTGCCGGCGTGATGTCTCTGGAGACGGAGGCCCAGCTGACAGCCCGTCTGTCCGAGCGGCACGCCTCCGAGCTGCGCGAGGTGTCCGACAGGCTGGTGGAGGCGGTTTTGCAGGCCGCAGCGGATGCGTCGGAGAAGGCTGCCCTCCGCGACGAGGCGGCGTGGCTCCGCAGCTACGCCGCGCAGCCCAGGGGTGGCGGCGACGCGCAGCCCGAAGCCGCCCCGGCGAAGATCGCATTCGCCTCCACCGGAACCCAATGCGCGCCAGAGATGGCCACGGCGTGCGTCGGGACGGACCCTTGGGATCCCAACCCCACGACGCCCCCCCTGCCCCCATGCGGCGCGGCGCAGCCCCTCCCGGGGCTGTGCGCGGGGCGCCCCCCCGCCGCGCCCGGTTTTCCGGAGCAGGCCCCAGTTGCACCGCAGTCGTATGCGATGCCGGCGCAGCTCGTCGCCCAGCCGGAGAGCGCGGAGTGGCGGGCGAAGAAATCAGCCTCGGTGTTCTTCAACTCCAGCAGGCCCCCCCCGGGGGGCTCCGCCCCCCAGGGGCGGAATGCGAACGCCGTGACTGCGGCAGGCGTGTTGGGGCGGCCGAACTCCAGCAGGGGCGGCGTGGCCCCCCAGCTGCTGCTGGCCAGCGAGGGCCTCACCGAAGGCGAGGCGGTGAGGGAGGCTGAGGGCGATGCTGCAGCTCCAGAGGATCCCCCAGAGGAACCGCAGGTGGTGGCGGCGTCGGCGGTGGGTGGTGGTGGTGGTGTCGGGTTGGGTGAGGCTGCTGCTGTTGTTGCGTCCCCGGCAGCCGTGGCAGCCCCGCAGCCGCGCGGGGCGGAGTGCGGGAGGGCGGGCGGGAGGCTGAAGCTGGGCCCTGTGGCGCACCCGCGCCCCAACACGGCGGGTGGGGCGGGCGGGGGCCGCCGCCCCATCGACGACCCCGCCGCCCTCGCAGTGTCCTGTGTGGCTGCCGGGGGCAGGCGGAAGGCTGCGGAAGCAACGCGGGTCGTGCGGAGGCTGTGCACTATGAGGCAGTTGCGGGAGGCCCCACCTGTGGGTTCCGCCGATGCGGTCTCACCCCTTGCCATCGACACCTGTGAGGGGTCCGTGGATGGGGGCGGTGGCGGTGGTGGCGGCAGCCCGGCAAGCCGGAAGCTCATCGCAGCGCCGGGGGTGGTGTCGTATGAACCGAAGGACATCATGCGGTCGCCCTTCCCGACAGTGAGGGAGCAGGTCCCCGAGCTCATTGAGGACTTCCTGTGTGTGAAAGCATCTGGGAGTGGGCCCTCGCAGTGGGGCCAGGGGAAGGAAGCGGGTGTGCCGCAGCCGCCGCAGCAGCAGTGTCGCATCGACGGGCCTCCCCAAGACTATTTTGTGGATTTCCGGGCCCTCGCCAATCCGAACGACCCTGTCGCAATTACCATTGGCAAGACAGTGAAGCCGGTTCGGGGAGTGAGAGGGACACTCCGGAGGAAACCAAACGCAAAGCAGTTCATTGCCACCATCGCAAGCTTCTCAGCTGTGTGATGTGCGGGTAGGTGTAGGTGGGGTGGGGTGGGGTGGGGTGGGGGAGGCCGGCAGGCTGTGTGTGTGTGTGGCGATGATCGGCCCCCAAGTGGGGTAGGGCTCGGGCGTGTGGCGTGTGTGAGAAGTTGCCCCCCCTCCTCTCGCCCCGCCCCCCCCCCCCCCCTCTCTCTCGCAAACCTGCCCTCTCAAAAATCCGGCAATTAAGAAGCTCCGACACGGTGGGATCTTGTAAATTTTACATGTATAACTACAAGTAAACCCCCCCCGCGTATATAATTTACGTATTTATTTGGTAAATAATAGGCGAAAACGTAAATAATAGGTGATTTTCATTTCTTCGTAAATTATAGGCGATTTGTAAATAAGATCACCCATTATTTACGAACAGCCCGTTTTTTGCACAGAATCAGAGGAGAGGACACCCCATAGGTAAGCGCATGTCGCTTTGCTTGTGTGAGTCCGTCATTGCCCAGATGTGCTAGAGCTCTGAACCACCCGGAAGCCATGGACCTCTCCACCCCCGTGGCAGAGACACGCCTACACCGGTGGTGTGTATGGGGAGACTCCATCCCAGCTGTGCATATTGGAACAGGGCAAGGACGCCTGTCTCCTTGAGGGCACCGAAGTGCGCATACCCCCACACAGCGAACACACTATGGCTAGTGTATGCAGTGTTCTGACCCGCACATCACCCGACTCACCACCCTCATGCCAGTCGCCAGCACACTCACAACGGAAGCGCTGAAGGCGGCGGTCTCAGCCGAGGTCCATCTCCAGCGCTTCGAAGGCGAAGCCGTTCTCGTGGAGACCGACTCGGAGGTGGAGGAGGTGGGACAGTGGGGCTGATTCGGCCCCTCTGGTGGTCCACCAACGGGTCACTCCCCTCCCCCCAGAAAAAATAAAGGCGATGTAAATAATACGAATTCGTAAATAATAGGCGAATTCGTAAATAATAGGCGAAATGTAAATAATAGATGAGGTAAATAATATACGTGGGGGGGGTTTATATACATGTATTATACATGTATAATACTTGCATGTCAACTATTATACATGTATAATACATGTATATGCCTGAAATATACATGTAAAATACATGTATATCAAGTAAAAATACAAGTACCGTAAACGGAAATATTGTGGACCGTAATAAAGGTGAACCGTACTATAGGTGGACCGTAAAAAAGATGGAACAAATGGGATTTTTCCGGAACTTGGAACATTTTTACGGTCCACCTATTTTACGGTTGGGATAGTGGACTTGGCGGTTTTTTTTACGAGTTCCTTCGTGACGAAGTCGCGAAGGAACCAAGGAAATCGTACGACTGAAGCTGCAGGATTAACACCACAGAGCCTCAGCACAGAGTGTGCGCTCACCATCGTCCGGGAACTGTTCTCCCACAGTTACTGCAGGGTGTACTACACTAAAGGAGTACGATTTCCCTGAATTTTCCGGGCACTGATTCACGAATTTACATCTGGAGGGAGCCCGGTGGTCTCAGCTTCTGTCTGCGCGCCCTGCCGTACTGTGGCTGCTTTTGTGGGCTCGTGCATCAGGTTCTACTTTTACTTCTACCGGAACGCTCCTTGCATGGTACTACACTTCTCGAGGTGTGGTGGTGGGTGAGTCTCGAGGTGAGTGGTGGTGATCGTGCCCTTTCCACACGCAGGGAGGACTTGCTTCTCTTGCTGGTGTTGGTTGCGGTGGTGGAGGGAGGGTCCAAAGCTGGGAGGTCGGGAGGCCTACGTGCGGGAGTCTGCGGCGTGGAGGCCGCAGTCCGCGCCCCGCAACCCACCAGCCCGCGGGCGAAAATCGCATTGTCTTTTCCATATGCAGTCCCAATAAATAGTGGACCGTAAAAAAGATGGAACGTTTGGCCTTTTTTTGGGAACTTGGAACATTTTTACGGTCCACCCTTTTTCCGTTTACGGTATAATACTTGCATGTCAACTATTATACTTGTATTTTTACTTGATATACATGTATTTTACATGTATATTTCAGGCATTTACATGTATTTTACATGTATAATACTTGTCATGCAAGTATTATACAAGTAAAATACTTGCATGACAAGTAAAATACATGTATAATACTTGCATGACAAGTAAAATACTTGCATGCAAGTAAAATACATGTATTTTACTTGCATGCAAGTATTTTACTTGTCATGCAAGTATTTTACATGTACACGGTGGACTCCAGCGGCCCTAGCGGGAGTCTGGGAGCGGGAGTCTGAGCGGGTGTCAAAGACTCCCGCTAGCGGGAGTCTATACTCCCGCTAGGGGGAGTCTGACTCCCCCTAGCGGGAGTCTTTTCACCTATTTTCATCCATTTTTCCCATGATATAGTTACAGTCTACTGGCGTGGGGGGTAAAATCATGCGGGGGGAAGGTGGAAGAGGGATGGGGAGGGGCTTGTTTTGCTTCTGTCAGTTTCCCCGGACTCTGGACTACCTACCTATCCTCCTGGTAGCGGCTGCACCTGCGGAGGTGAGCGGTTAGAATTTGAGGTGTCAAAGTGCGGCCATCGCCTGTCGTAGTTGTGTTACACCTTGGGCAAGACAAGCCATCCTGCAGGCCTCATCTTCTTCGTCAGAACTGTCATCCCCCTCCTGCTGTGCGCGTTGATCAAGCGTGCTCAAAGTCGCCTCGGATGACACGAATGGTGTGAAAGTCGCCCCCAGCGGGATTGGCATTTTGCACAAGCAGAGCGGCAAAATTGCGGTGTCCTTCGGGGAACCGGAACAGGAAGTAGGGCGCGCTGATGGGTTCAACGAAGTCCTGTGTGTTGCAGTGCACAAACCCCTTCTGCAGCTGTGTCAACTGTGTGCAAAGAACATACACAGCCAATCTATGAGCGTGTCGGGTGTGCAGACACGGACACAGAATGACTTCTCTATACCCGAGGATCCCGTCCTGCGACAGGTGCGCAACCTTCCAAGGCATGCCCGATTCGCGCCGCTTCTCTTCTGACATTGCAAGATCTCTCTCGTAAGTTGCGGAGCTGGCGATTGTAACGGCATCTTTCTTGCGATGTCCGTTCTCTGCTTCTTCAAATTCGTCGTTGTTCTGCAGAGGCACTGCATCTTCTGGAGCCCACCAATGATGGAGACTGTGTACGTAGGCATTGCGCGTTGATCCCTTTTCGGCATGCTCCATCAACCAGTGAAATATATGCCCTGAGATCCGAGCACGCAAGAAGGGAATCCGGGCTGACTCATCCTTGCATCCCCAGAAGCGCCAGGGGATGTCTGCATACCGGAAATGCATGAGGTCTGCAAGGGAGACAAAGAGGTAGCGGAACAAGCCCTTGTAGGTGGTGTCCTGTGACATGGCAAGCACGACCTTCCGGAACTGAGCACCTGTCCCATTCTGCGACACATTCAGTGCAAGGTTTGTACAGGTCTTGTCGAATATTTTTTTTGTTGTCTCATCCAGTACCCTGATCAGCCGCATGGCGAGCCCCTTGCAGTCATGGAGTGCTGGGGTGACGTAGCGGGCATTGGGAAGCACACCTGCCAAGAGGGAGGGGTAGCCAGCCTCTTTCATCTCAGAGAGAGTCAGGTGCGGGTATCGATGCACCTGTTGATACCAGCGTTCTTCTGGGATGTCGCACAGTGAGCATCGGTGCCCTCGCCCCCCGCATCGCCTCATTGTTGCCCACTGCTGATCTATACTCCCGCTAGCGGGAGTTGGACTCCCCCTAGTTGAGACTCCCGAAAAGGGTTAAACCCGGTAGTGGTACCCTACCCCCGCTGGAGTCCACCGTGCAAGGCCGGATCAGCCCACGGGTGGGTTTGAGGAAGAAATCTGGGGGGGCAAATTTTGCTGCGACTTCCGGTTTCACCCGGCCGAACTCCAGCATCTATCCAGACCCACGGTGCCAAGCCGTTCGCCCGTGTCGCGATCATTCGCGGCTTCAGGCTGCCCCCGACGACACGTTTGTATCCTGCACCTTGCCATACTTCGCCTCCACCTTGTATATGACGGAGATCGCCCTCCTTCCGCATCGTTGCGACTTCCCTGACAGCGAACTTATCCATGTCAGGGAAGACATGGCGATGATTGCGTTGGCCACCTGGGTGCTGTGCTTGGGGAGCTCCTTGCTCAACACCGTTGCTAGGAGCCTTCTAATGGATCCCAGTGTCAGCACACTGCCCCCTTTTTTAACAAGGAAGGCCGTGCAAAAATCATGCACAATGTTCGTCGCCTCCGCAGCCTCGGGACTCTCTGCGCTCTTCTTCTTCTTAATCGACTTTGCCGCCGGCTTCGCTGCCGGCTTCGTTGTCGTCTTCCCCATTTTTGTGAATCAGGTCTGCGAGCTGGGATAGGTGGAAACGTCCGTTTCGTTTGGTGTGGCTGTACTTCAGTGACGAGTGCCACGTTGCATAGGTATCATGGGAAAAATGAGTGAAAATAGGTGAAAAGACTCCCGCTAGGGGGAGTCAGACTCCCCCTAGCGGGAGTATAGACTCCCGCTAGCGGGAGTCTATACTCCCGCTAGCGGGAGTTGGACTCCCCCTAGTTGAGACTCCCGAAAAGGGTTACCCTACCCCCGCTGGAGTCCACCGTGTATAATACTTGCATGACAAGTATTATACATGTAAAATACATGTAAATGCCTGAAATATACATGTAAAATACATGTATATCAAGTAAAAATACATGTATAATAGTTGACATGCAAGTATTATACATGTATTTTTACTTGATATACATGTATTTTACATGTATATTTCAGGCATATACATGTATTATACATGTATAATAGTTGACATGCAAGTATTATACATGTATAATACATGTATTATACTTGTAGTTATACATGTAAAATTTACAAGATCCCACCGTGGAAGGTTTGCTCCGGGGGGGGGGGGGGTAGGGGGGGGGCCATATGTCCGTTTAACCCTTTAGGAGTTATCTGCACATATATGTGCAGGTAACTCAGACTTTTTTGGCCACTGGCACTCAGGTACTTTCTACTCGGAATTTTTGACCGATTTTTGTTGTGGTGAACTCGGATGTCGCAGTTCTTTCCACGAACAACTGAGACAAAAATGGGCACGCCACAGTGCACATGTTTGTTGCGAGTGCGAAAATTGGGAAAAAACGGAAATTTCCAGAAATCGGGATTTTTTGGGGATCTGGGCACTTTGGGTGCTTACCTGGGCAAAGTGCCTTCTACTACGACTTTTTCAAGATTTTTTTTATGGTGAACTGTTCCGAACTCAACGTGTCGTATTCTCGCAAAGAACACACATTTATCCAGAAAAAAATGCAGTTGCCGGCGAAAGAAAATTGTCGGCGAGGCCTGTCCAGCACTTCAAATTGCGGTGGCCCGGAAAAAAAATTTTTTTTCGGGAAAATTATGTTCTCGGAAACGGCGAGAACAGCGCATTTCACGACAGAAAAAAATCTGAAAAAAGTCCAAAATTGGAGAAAATTCCTGCCCAGACCAGATTTTTAGTCCACCTATTTTCCGGTTTTTGGTGGTTTTTGGGCACCCGGGGGTCCTGCGCCTCTGGTCACAGAAACAGCCCCAAAACACCCCCAAGCCCCCTAAAAATGTATTTCTGGAAAGATGTGTCCCAAAACTGCCCGAAAGTTGCGTCTGAGTCTGGTGACCTGACCCCACTAACCCTGTATTTTCACCTTTTTCACCCCAATAATTGGGTCGGCAGGCAAAAATCGAGATTTTTTGACTTTTTCACCAAGTCTCGGCATCGTGGAATGCGCTGTCCTCGTTCTGCCCGAAAAACGCATTTTTCGGATTTTTTATCCAAATCTGGGGGTCTGGTTTGGCCATGTGGCTGGGCCCGAAAATCAGCCAAAACTATTTTGGGTGGTCATTGGGAGTCGCCTGCCGTGTGAGAAAAAATATTTTTTTCACAAAAAAAAGTTGATTCTCGGATCGTTCTGAAACAACGCGTTTCACCATGAAAAAAAATTCCGATTTTGGTGGAGTAGAAAATTGCTTACTGGGCAAAGTGGCCAAAGTCCCGGTTTTTCGGGCCTTCTAAATCGTACCCCCCTGGTCTCTAAAGGGTTAAAAGCGTGAGAAAACCGAAAAATTCGGTTTTGCAAAAAATCGACCTTCTAGGTGGTTCTGACCCCAAAACCCTCTCCAAACCACTCCGGAAACTGGTTTTCCGGCGGTTTTGACCATTTTTGGAGCCCCCATTGCCCCAGAATCACGATGGCGAAAATAGTGCCCACCGGTGGTACCTGCCCACCCCTTCTATTTGCCCACCACCACAACACATGAGTATCAATCACCCAGTAACCCTGGGAAGGACGATTCCGAGAAGCCAGTCATCAGACAGTGCAGCCAAACTCGAAAATACCGCTGTGGATGGCCAACGGTCCGAGAATGAAGTGGTTCAGCAACAGCAAGGAATGCAGCAAAATGGTGCCCACCGGTGGCCACCGCTATGCCATCCAAGATGGATATCGTTCTCTCTCTCTTGAGAAGGACGAGTCCGCATTCGACGAGTTTCCCGAGGAAGTTGCAGTACTGCCGGGACGTAACGATTTTGTGGAAGGATGCCACGGGACAGCGTCACAAGTACTTGATCATGTCCCAACTGCAAACCTGAGCCGTACTGCCCAGCTGGTGCAGTGTAAGCACAGTGCAAAAAGTCTCATGATGGCTGGTGGTTCTTTAATCCCAACGGATGCTGAACTCGAGGACTGTAACCATGTCCGTATTCCACGTGCCGAGGGCTCGTGGCGGACGGTTAAACTTCATTGGCTGCCTGACGCAGTTCACTGAAGCGGATGAAGTTAGGGGGTTGCGAGAGCTGGCTGAGGATGACAACATCGCCCTCACGCCAGACTTGAAGAAAATGACATCATTGAGGTCACAGTGGGGTCTCAATACACCCCTCCACCCGTTTCTTCATCCTCCAAATGCACACACACCAATCCGATGCGTTTCCGGGGTAGAAAATATGGAGACTCCGATTTGGGGCCTCAGCAGAAATGCACACAGGTACCACCGGTGGGCACTTTTTTCGACATCGTGATTCTGACCCTCTCCGGGTGTCAAAAGGGGTCAAAACCGACCGATAACCCGTTTCCGGAGTGGTCTGGGGCACTTTGTGTGGTTTTTTTGACCCAGAAGTTCGATTTTTTGCCAACCTGAAAAATGGCACTTTCTCACACACATATGGCCCCCCCTAGCCTGCCCACGAGCGCGCACCTCCCCAGGATCGGACTCCTGGAGGATCCCCAACAAGGCATGAGGCCGGTTTCGACGCGCACTTCGTGTGTGTCTGTGCCTGAGTGGTTTGATGTTCTCCCGTTGCAGCACGAATACCCCCATATCCCCCCATATGGGCCCCATATTTCCCCCATATTCCCCCATATTTTACCGGGTTTTCCCCATATTTTCAGCCTTTTTCCCCATATGGGGGCGGGGTTTTGAGACCCCCCATATTTCCCCCAGATTTAGGGGGTTCCCCATATGGGGGGACAAGTATGCCTAGGGGGGGGGGGGGACAGCAAGCTGTGTGGGTCTTCATTTCGCTCAACACTGAATCAAGGCCCCCCTCTCCCCTCACCCACTCACCTCGGTTCACCCTGACCTGACACAACCGCACACCGTCACACCCACCCCACGCACTGCACAACCTGCATCTCGAGTGAATGGGGTTCATCCCGAGCATACCTTGGCCGAAGTGGTGACCAGAGCAGCGACACACCCTCACCCACCCCCCCTCTCGCACAGTGGCTGAGGGATTGGCCACATGCGCCTTCTGTTGCTTGCCGTGGCAGGCCTTGCGGTGTGCGGTGGTTTGGAACCCATCCCAGGCGCAAGCCCTCTGATCAACCCCACAGCTCTGCAGTGCACGTCGGATAGGCCTGGTGAGGAGGGCGCACCCACAGAGGGGCCGGTGTTGTCTCCCGAGTTGCAGGGGCCGAGGGTTGTCAGGGTTTGCACTGCAAATGTGCTGTACGAAGGGCACTACCAGAAACACCGAGATGCATCGGCGCAGGGCGTTGCCTTGGCGCAGCGCACCGCGATGTTCAGGGGGTGGGTGTCGGAAGCACTGCAGTCGCATGACATCGTCGCCTTCCAAGAGTGGCCCTACGGATCCGGCGACACGCAGACAGGGGAATGGAACCGGGAACTGGACATCGCAGCGCGCGCTGCGCGGCACACAGTGCTGCGGCACAGCCCCGACGCGGGGTTCAACTTGGAGAAGGATGGCGTTGCCACATCCGTCAACACCGCGGCGTGGGACATCCTGTGGAACGCATCCTTCGCCTTCTCCCCCGCCTCCGGGAACTCCAACGGGCGGAAGAAATCCATGGCAATCTTACTCCGCCCTGCCGCAGCAACTGCCACATCACCAACACCCCCTATACTGGGTGTCATCAACACACACATACCCTGGGCTGCCAGCACCGAGGCGGGGCTGCGCAACGTGGAGGAGGCACTCTCCCTGACACATCGGGCCGAGCGAGAGGCGGGTGTCATCGCAGAGGCCTGGGTCGTGTTGGGTGATTGGAATATCGACGCCTCGTTACAGCCGGTGCAGGCCGGGCTGGGCAGCAGTGTCTTTGGGGCGAGAGGGGGTAGCGGTGCGCAGCAGAGGTACGTCGACCACACCCACGCGGCGGACATCCGGACCTGCCTTGGGGTGGAGAGCGGGGGTGCGGTGCACCAGAAGCTCGACTACATCGTGTCCACGCCGCAGCTGTCGCTTTCCGCCGAGGGAGGCGTCAGGACGGTGCCCCCTACCCCTGAGGCATGCGTGAGGCACGCCCCCCAGCAGGGCGCTCCGCCTGCAGTAGATTGGTTTTCAGACCACGCTGCTGTGAGCGCGACACTCCTCTGGGCGTAGAGAGGGGAGGGGGGGGTGGGCCCAGAACCAGGTCCACACTGTCCCATCTCATCTCTGTGGTGATGTTTCTGGGATTCCATGTTCCCCCTCCCCCCCCATCCCCACCCGCCTTCTTGACGTTCTCTTCTCCCGAAGAGGGTTGAGAATGAGCCCTTGCTCCCCCCGCACCCCCCTGTCTTGGCGATCTGGTGCCGACACAGCAAATCGCTTTCGCCGTGGGTTTGCAGCGCAGCCCTGCGCTGTGCTGTTGCGGCGCTTCTCCGATGTCTCTTCCCTTCTGCGTGTCAGCTAGCCCCGCTAGCCTGTCTAGCCTCCCGTTGAACACCCGCGGGGCGGTGCCCCTTAGGAGGGTGATGCGCAGCTCAAGAGTAGTGGGGACGAAACCCGTTGGCAGCACTTTGACAGATAAATGGCGTTTGGTGTTTTGCTGGCACACCTGATCATACCCTGCTCTTTGCGTGCGAATGACACATCCTGCCGAGTGTTATGTTGTTACCAGTTACGAGCGACGAAGCGTAGCGAAGTCGCGAAGTAACGAAGGAAATCGTACGACTGAAGCTTTATACGGATTACCTTCATGCCACTTCACAAGGCTCCACTCCATTTTTTTTTGCAAGAACAGCTCGCTTTTCGCACTAAAAAGACTCGTGGCAGTGTTCGGTATCCTGCACAGATGCACTAGCAGGCACCGTTCGTACAAACAAAGAACGCAACCCCAAGTCTTTTTTCGCGCGAACCCCCTTTTTTTCCCGCGCTCGCGCAGGGGGTCCGGGGGGTTCGCGGAGCAAAAAATGTTCGCGCGAAGGATAACTATGCTATAGCGGAAGGAGTTCAAAGGAGTACGGTTTTGATGCGATCCTCCGCTGGACCACGGCAGACCCTCACACAACATCCCACACGCAGGGTATCCTCGAGCCCCCGACCTTTGTCCGGTCACACACACCGCCGGCACACAACACAACCCACCCGAATACAACCCCTCCCCCTTTTTTTCCTCTCAAAAAAGGCGCAGGGGTGCGGTGGGGGGTGGATGCGATCAAAGCGTTTTTAAACAAAACAAAACCCTCCCCCCCCCCCTCTCTCCCCACCCTCTATTCTCAGTTTAGTTCCCCCTCCACTTCATTCTGCATTTGTTATTTTGGCATATTTTGCCTCCTTAGCTTACCTTCCCCTTTTTCTCCTCCCTCTCCCCCCCCTCCTCCACCAACACAAAGATGCCACAGAATGGAATCTGCTGCGAGTGGTTCCTGCCGCTGTTGAAGACGACATGCCTCGGGGCCTGCATCGCTTTGATGTTTGAGACCGAGTTCGCCGGGACACCCGCCGCAGCAGCGTTTGTCGTGAGTCTGCTTCTCCTCGTGGGGACTGAGATCGCCCAGCGCACATCCGGGGATGTCAGCCACAGCACCGAAAGACTCCGTGACAGGCTCTCGTGTGTGATGATCGTGATGTGCCTCCAGTTCCCCGTGGCACAGCACGCTCTCTCCGGGAAGGAAGAGTGGGCTATCGAGCACCTCCGCGCAGCCGCCCCCCTCACCTGCGCGTCATTCCACTCCAGCGCTGTGCTGCACTTCGACCCCGACGCAGAGATCATCGCCATCGCCCCCAGCGCCTGCCAGGGCAGCCCCCCGACCTCCTCCCCCATCCACGCCGGCCAGCTCTTCGCACTCGCGGGGTGCAGAGCCTCCCCTGACTGCCTCCACCCCAACCCCAACTCGACCATCCTGCTCCAGCTGCTGGAAACCGACACCCCCATCCCGCTCTACGACGTGCTCCCCTTTACCCTGGAGGAGGCATGGGCCGTGGGGATGGCGCGCAGGTCTGCCATCTGGTCCGTCTCGGCAGGGGCGTGGGCCTGTGCCGCAGCTGTGGTGCTGCTCCTGAGCTGGGCTGAAGGGCGGAGAGAGCAGGCAGAGGCAGAGACGGCCGCGTACACCGTTGTGGGGGAGGAGGTTGTAGTGTGCGGCACGAAGGGCCTGGAGGAGGCGGAGGAGGAGGAGGGGGAAGGCGCGGTGGAGGCCCGGCAGGGCGGTGGGAGGTGTGGCCGGACGGTGCTGGAGGATGGGCTGCACGGCCTGGCCTGTGGGGTGTCGCTGTGCCTCGGGCTGGTGGTTCATTATGCGGTGGCTGCGCGTCTGGGTGATGGGTTGGCGGCGGAGGGGCTGACGTGCACTGCGCTGGTGCTGTACAGCGCGATCCTGTTTGCCACGGGATAAAAAAAATATACATCGCGTAAGACGCGCCACGTCCCCTTTGTAATGAAAAAGGAGATCTCGAACAAGGGTCTGGAAGGGGGGGGGGGGGAGCTGTGTCTCAGTTTAGGTTTTGGGTTTATAAGTTATGCAATGGCGGCTCCTGTGCACGTACAATACGCACATCCCTTCCCTGTGTAAGATGGGAGGGGTGGGGGGTGGGTGAGAATCGGTTCCTTTTTTTGTGCAGTTCACACCCGTTATGCCGGTATTTTGTTTGTAGCCTCATGCAATGAAGGAGGAAATGGAACACAGAGAACGCAGGTCCGATTTGAGTTTACGGCACGCGGGAGTGCCGTAATTGCAGAGCCACATCTCACCTCATCACAGGTCGAGGTGTGTGCGTTTCACCACAACCTCTCCCCTCCCCATTCCCCCGTGTTGAGTGACATGTGTCGATAGTGTTCCATTTCTGTTTTGCACCTCTGCACGAGGAACAAATCAGGCCCAGAACGCATACGTCGAGGGTCCTGTTCAGCTGTTTCAATCTGGATCCAGGGGGTGGGGTCCGCCGTGAACAGAAGACGAGCCCCCTCCCCCCCCCACAGCAAGGGCTGAGGAGGGTTGCCTTTGTCGGTTCCCCCCAGCTTTGGCACACGAGAAACAATCCCTTTGAAATATGGAAAAACGAACCAAAGGTGCGTGTCGTTTGTGGCCATGCCTTAATACCTGATCTGCCAATCATCTTCGAAAGAGACCCGAATGCAGGCCAATGCAAGCAGCCGGCAGCGCTTCAGCATAATTGGAACCGCACATTTATATGTGACATTGCGGTGATTAGTAAGAACACATTTCCTAACGACGCTCATCCGAATCGAAGATGTGAGACTGTACCACTGTGGCTAACTTACCTCTGGCTTCTTCTGCAATCCCCCCACCACCTCTGTGGTATGACAGCCAGACGGAAGGCTGCCGAAGCTGGTACTACCCTGTGTGAACTCAAGCAAAGCGATTTCCTAAAATCCCACATACAGCCCTGTGTGTGGTGGCGTTGTTAAATACATCACGCAACAAGATGTAGACTAGATCAGAAAAGACGCTCTTCCAGGGCCATCGGTTTTTTCCGATGTGCATGTGAGAGATAATTGAGCGTGGCTGACAAAGGGGGGGAGGGGGGGACACTTGTTTGTGGGGGCGGGGGCGGCGGTCACATCGTGATCGAGACCGCCACACTGCCCACCATGACATATAAAGAATGGGCCCTGGCCCCCGCAGGGTCGATCTGGCCTAAGGGTTCCAGAAGTAATCAATACCGACCAACCAACCCTTCCCTCTCCTCAGTACAGTTTGAACCCGTCGGAACGCCTCCACAGGCCTCCACAGGCCTGTGCGCGTGTTCTGAGGTCCGCTGTATCGAATCAACGACAATCAGGCCTGGGCGGGGAACGAGCCCTTTTTCCAGGTTTTTTGGGTCGGGGAACCAGGTTTTTTCTAAGAATTTTTACAAGGGATTTTTTGCTCGCCCCCCCACAGTTTCCAGGCGCGTGCCCGTCAGGCGGGACTTTTTCTCTGATTTCTCTCCGCGTCATCATTGACAGCTCTCGAGTGATGCCCAGAGATGCTTGCGGCAGAGAGTGCCCCTCATGCGCGTTACAGCTGAAAATGAATGAGGATCATCTGGCACTCGTTCTCATCGGGGGTTGTGCTCCGCAGGGACTCAATACACCTTGGCACTCTCGCAGGGCTGGACATGCCAGCAGCTGGAGGACAGTTACAAAGCTGCCACTCCCCGACGCTGGCCCTGCTGGCCCCTTCAGGTCTGAAAGCCCAAAAGCTCCCGGGGATTTTTGCAGTGGTGCGCACCATATTCAGCGCAGTAGGGTGATCTCTCCGATTTTCCAAAACTGCTGGTTTACTGGTTTGGGGAACGGTCGTCGGCAGACCGTTGAAATGCCCGTGTTAGCAAGGCACACTCACGTTTCAGGTAGCGTGTCGCGTGTCACGCATGTCGCGAACGCGGCAAGTGTACCTCCCAGGTGGGGAAGCCCGACCTCCTGTCCGATGTCAGTCAGGCTTCGAAGAAGCGCTTCATGGATGCGGCGCTGACCTCCTACGCTGCACTGTACCCAGGGAAGTGAGATAGATGGACGGGCACACGCTACATGGGGGGTCTGGGGGGCGGAGCCCCCCAGCCGCCGGAGGCCACGGTAGCGAACATCTGTTCGTGTGGGCGTACAGATTCTGTGCGAGTTGGCTGCGTCCTCAGAGGCGACTGGAGTGGTTGGACCCCGACCTGATGGGATTCGAAGGACTTGAGTACGAGACGTACGCCACAGGGGGGTCTGGGGGGCGGAGCCCCCCAGCCGCCGGAGGCCACGGTAGTGAACGTCTGGCTCTCCAGTTGGCCAGCAAGGCGAACGGTACGTGGGACAGACTTCCCTTCCATCCTTGTGCGCGCCCTGTCGACTGGGGAAAACTTAGAAAAGGTTTTTTCCTCTGCGAAACAACCTTAGAAAAAAATCCCCTAACAAAATTCTTAGAAAAAAACTTTTTTCCCCTTACAAAAATTCTTAGAAAAAAAGTTCAGAATCCTGAAAGTGGGGAACAAGCCCCCCAGTTAGGAACAGCCCTGACGACAATGGTTTGTTTTTTTTTTGCTTCCCCATTTGTCAGGGGTGGAGCTTGAAATTTGGGGTTGCGGGCTGGATCGGGTCAGATCGGGTCAGCCAATTTTTCTCACTGAATGGGTTCCCCCCCGGTTCGTCTCAGAGATCAGTGCTCGGGCCCAGCCTCCCGCGAGGGTACCGGAACTGAGATGCAGCCCCGGACGCGCAAGGACTTGGTTACAAGACAAACACATGCCATAGGGGGGTCTGGGGGGCGGAGCCCCCAGCCGCCGGAGGCCACGGTAGTGAACATCTGTGACTTGCGGGCGTACGGATTCTGTGTGAGTTGGCTGCGTCCTCCTGAGGATACTGAGGGCGGTCTGTACTCCATTCCCTGATGTAAAGGGCTTGGGTACAAGACAGGCACATGCCACAGGGGGGTCTGGGGGGCAGAGCCCCCCAGCCGCCGGAGGCCACGGTAGTAAACGTCTGTTGCACGGTACGGGTTGGGCAGCTTCAATTGTCCTCTATTGTGACTGTTTGAGGCCTGTGCTCATGTTGCTGGGGTCACTTTGCTCACGAAACGCCTCCTGGTCACCTTGAGACCCCAAGGCGAGGAGCCAACTTTTCCGGTTTTCCGAAAATCTATATTTTTTTTCTTTTTACCCTGATTTTTTGTGAGGGCCTGCAGAAAATCAGGTCAGCTGACCCGAAAAAACCCCCAAGCTCCACCCCTGGCATTTGTGATATTTTGAGCCGGTCAGTTGTAGTAAAAACTAGCAACAAGTGGCGGGTTCGGTTGGTTCGTGAATGAACGAAACAAATCGTCTCTGAGGGGGGTGTCGACCTTTACCGGGATTTCCCGGCTTTTCCCGGAAATTCCCGGTTCCCTGGTTTTTTTTCCCTTGGCGAAAATCCGTGAAAAAATCACCTCCGGAAGCCGGAAAAACCGGGAATCCAAAACCGGGAATGAAACTGAATCGACACCCCAAATTCCCGGTTTTTCCCGGTTTTCCCGGTTCCCGGTTTCTCGGGCCTGGGTTGTCGTAAGGCCGGGGTTTGTAGGGGGAGATGCTCGCATTTTTTTTTCGGGGCCAAAATGGGTAGTTTCTGGACATCTGAGGGCACTGCGACCACGCACAGGCCTCGGAAACGCGATTCTCGGGCCTCAAATGAGAGACAGGTCCACACGAAAAAACGAATAGTGATGAACCCACAGAGGTTGCCCCATGCCTTGGAACCTATCTGCGAGGTTGCCCCATGCCTTGGAACCTATGTTAGAGGTTGCCCCATGCCTTGGAACCTATCTGCGAGGTTGCCCCATGCCTTGGAACCTATGTGAGAGGTTGCCCCATGCCTTGGAACCTATCTGCGAGGTTGCCCCATGCCTTGGAACCTATCTGCGAGGTTGCCCCATGCCTGGGAACCTATGTGAGAGGTTGCCCCATGCCTTGGAACCTATGTTAGAGGTTGCCCCATGCCTTGGAACCTATCTGCGAGGTTGCCCCATGCCTGGGAACCTATGTTAGAGGTTGCCCCATGCCTTGGAACCTATCTGCGAGGTTGCCCCATGCCTGGGAACCTATGTGAGAGGTTGCCCCATGCCTTGGAACCTATGTGAGAGGTTGCCCCATGCCTTGGAACCTATCTGCGAGGTTGCCCCATGCCTGGGAACCTATGTGAGAGGTTGCCCCATGCCTTGGAACCTATCTGCGAGGTTGCCCCATGCCTTGGAACCTATGTGAGAGGTTGCCCCATGCCTTGGAACCTATCTGCGAGGTTGCCCCATGCCTTGGAACCTATCTGCGAGGTTGCCCCATGCCTGGGAACCTATGTGAGAGGTTGCCCCATGCCTTGGAACCTATGTTAGAGGTTGCCCCATGCCTTGGAACCTATCTGCGAGGTTGCCCCATGCCTGGGAACCTATGTTAGAGGTTGCCCCATGCCTTGGAACCTATGTTAGAGGTTGCCCCATGCCTTGGAACCTATCTGCGAGGTTGCCCCATGCCTTGGAACCTATCTGCGAGGTTGCCCCATGCCTGGGAACCTATGTGAGAGGTTGCCCCATGCCTTGGAACCTATGTTAGAGGTTGCCCCATGCCTTGGAACCTATCTGCGAGGTTGCCCCATGCCTTGGAACCTATCTGCGAGGTTGCCCCATGCCTGGGAACCTATGTTAGAGGTTGCCCCATGCCTTGGAACCTATGTTAGAGGTTGCCCCATGCCTTGGAACCTATCTGCGAGGTTGCCCCATGCCTGGGAACCTATGTTAGAGGTTGCCCCATGCCTTGGAACCTATCTCGAAGTCCAACGACGAGAACAGGGCGTCGGACTTCGACTTCTTCACCCGCCTGCGTACTCCTGCGTGCGTGGAGTTTAACCGCGCACACGCTGCTGCCCGTTCGCGTGTGGAGAGGGCCATCGCACGGCTGAAGCAGTCGTTCAAGGTCTTCCGGGAGATCTGGAACCTGCAGAATGTCACGGGCGGCCTCGAATGGCTGAACTCGTGCTTCCAGGTGTGTGCCCACCTCCACAACTTCAGGCTTCGCTGGAGTATCCCGGAGATGCCCCTGTGCGGGTACACGCTCAAGGCGAGCACGCTCACCCGCCAGCAGACCACGGCGAAGTACCCGTGGAGCGAGGCTGATGCTCTGGCCTCGCAGGCTGCGGCCGACGCCCTGCTGGAGTTGTGGGCTAAGAAGAAGAAGAAGGCCACGTGGCAGACCCTCGTAGCCAGGGAGGCATGGGGCGCCCTCACTGACGCCGAGCTGTCGGTGGAACCTGGGACCTGGAAGTCCTCCGCGAGCAGGGAGGTGTGGAGTCCCTCCGCCGATAAGGATCGGCTCTTCATGGACGGTGCGGAAGAGGATGACGTGGACGCGGGCAGTCTGCGGTCCTCGGAGTGTGGCGATCTGGAGAGCGGCGACTCGTCGGACACGGAAGATTCGTCTGACTTCTCCCCTTCTTCCTCTTCTTCCCCGCATACCTCTTCAACAACAACGACTACTACTACTACTTCCTCTTCTGCCTCTTCGTCTGCATCTTCTTCATCTTCTGACGACGAGAGACCACGGAAAAAGAAGCGCACCTCCGAAGCCCCGCCCCCTGCGAAGGAGAAGAAGACCTCTGCGCAGCCGCAGAAGCAGGCGCCCCCTACGAAGGAGAAGAAGACCCCTGCGCAGCCGCAGAAGCAGGCGCCCCCTACGAAGGAGAAGAAGACCCCTGCGCAGCCGCAGAAGCAGGCGCCCCCTACGAAGGAGAAGAAGACCCCTGCGCAGCCGCAGAAGAAGCGGCCTTCAGAGAGCTCGCCTGCTAGCGGGACGGCCCCCCCAAACAAGAAACCCAGGGGGGGGTCTGCTACCCCCAAGCAAAAGGCCGCTCCGAAGAAGGGTGGGGCGAAGAAGCCCGGCGGGAAGGCTGCGAAGAAGGGCAGGTAATTGCCAGGCAGGGTCGAAGAGATGACGCCCTGCCTCGTTTTGTTATGATCTATGGTTTGCTTCGTTTCGTTATCTGTGATTTTGGGCTTGCAGAACTCAGTGCAGTTGACAGCTCTGATGAGCTGTGGCTACACTATTCCAGCAGGTATTTGTTTCGCATTCGTTTCGTCTGTCGAAGATCCATCGGCAGAAACTTTTCCGGGCCCGGGCTTTCCTTTTCGACCCCCCCCCCCCCGCCATATCAGGCGAGTGTCAGACATCCTTCCCAGTAAGTGGAAGATCCCGCGCTCTTCAACGCGCGGCCGAGGTATCATCCTTCCGAGATTCTTTCGGTGGAGCCTCCGACCTTCAGTGTCCTTCCCACGTGCCTTTCCCTTTTTTAACCAAAGAAAGGAGCAGATCACGTCCATGTGGTGTGACTTACTTAGCGACTTGGATATCGTATCAGTTCTCGTGCGGTCGTCTCTCGTGGACTGTTTGTTGTTCCGTCAGCGGCATTCTGCCGGTGTGCCGTACCGTGTCGCAGATCAGACCGGACTGACAGGAGGCCCCCCCCCCCCCCCCCTACTCCCACTGGCCGTTGCGGATGCTTGCTGCAGCAAGCTTGGGGTTTGTCCAGCGGATGCTTTTTCATCACATGTCATTCACATATCATCGGGTTCTTCGGGTGTCCCATTCAAAAAAACACCCGAAAAATATCACAACTTTGCTAAACTGGACCCAACTCCCCATACTCTTTTTTTCGCCTTTTTTCATACATTGGGCGTTATTCCGTTACCAGTAACGGTAATAACGTTATTTTTGCGTTATTTTTTGACCCCAAAAAAGGCAGCATTTCCCGGTGAATCTGACCCGAAACTCGGGTCCCTACCCCCCCTAAAAGAATTTTCTTGGGTAAAATATCACTCCAGGGGGCCACTCCGTGATGTCAAAAAATTGGAAAACGTTTTCTCCTAAAATAACGCGTTATTTTTCCGTTATTTTCATGAAAACTTGCGTTATTCGGACAATTTTGCGGGCGGATGGTGTAGTTTTTGGTGGAGATGGCTCCAGAATACCCCCCTGGGACCATTTTTTGGATAATAACGCACGGACATGTCGAGTTTCGTGAAAAAATCATGTTTTTTGGCTTTTTCAAGGCAAATACTGCAGAAACCCCTGCAACCTTGCAGCATCCAATGTTCCTGGAGTGAAATTTGGAGTGAAAATCACTCCAAAATCACTCAGTGTGGACGCAGAAGTGAATCCTTCAGGAATACACCCGCACACCTCACATTGGCGGTGTATAAACCACCTGATATTTTTACTCGTTACGAGCGACGAAGTAGCGCGAAGTAGCGACGTGCCCATTTTTTCCCGGTCCGTTCTAAAATAGTTACGTTCCAAAAGTCCGTTACTGGTGCTGTCAAAGACGCTTCGCACAATATACGCACGAACTACCCAAAGTACGCTCGGGCTACGCACGAAGTACGCAGGAACTACGCAATTTGAACTTTCTTGCACCCCCCAGTCATTATTTGCACGCACTCCAGGTCCCATATTTGCACCAGTGCAAATATGAGACCTGGAGTGCAAATATGAGGAATTTCCGAGTTCGTCGTGATGTGCAAAACATGACTGGGTTGTGCAAGAAACCATCATCTGCACCCCGTATCGGCCTCAATTGCACCCTCGTGCAGGTAAAAAAAGGCCTCGGGCCTCCGGCCCTCGGACCGTTTTTTAATTACGCACACGACCTTCGCGCGGAAAGTGTCATTCAGCCCTGCCAAACGTGCTCTACACACCACCCCCTTCATCAGGCAAGTGGGTTTGTAAGGGTGTGTGGAAGCGTCAACGCTCGGGTGCAGGAAATTTACATTTTGGTCGCAAATGGCGTTACACATGCACTATGCACAACGTGTGCACGATTTCGGCAGAACTACGCACAACCAACGCAATTTGGACCTTTCAACAACACCATTCACGGTACTTCGATTTTGGGTGGGAAAGATGGGGCAAGGAAGTGGCAAAAACTGCGAAGAAGGTCGAAAATTTTCACATTTTCATCAGAAACCATATTCAACGGATTCCAATTTTCGGGTGAAATCAAGCAGGTTGGCACAATGGCTCATGTTCACCCAAAAATGCACCTACCAAACCTCTTTTGCTTGATTTTTGGGACGGCATGGGTGATCCAGAGGCCAAAAATCACGATTTTTTCACCAATTCCTTCGACAACGGACAGTTCCAGACCACAAGGACCACATTTTGGGGTCAGAATTTTCTCGGTCAAAAAATTCGAAAAATCTGAAATCTCTCGGAATTTTGAGCATTTTTTGAGATTGGCATGCCCATTTTAGACCCTTTGCGTGGCTCTAAACCCAAAAATTTGCTCGAAAATGGCCTCAAATAGCCTAAAACAGCCCATTCTGGCCACCCCGAAAAAAAAATTCGAAAAGGGTCCCCCTATAGAAGTTGCCCAAAAATACCGAAAATAACGCGGTATTACCGGTAATAACGGTAATAACGTTACCGATAACGTTATTACCGTTACTGATAACGGTATTACCGTTACCGATAACGGTAATAACGGTAATAACGTTACCGATAACGTTATTACCGTTCCTGATAACGGTAATATCGGTATTACCGTTATCGATAACGGTATAACGCGGAAAAATAACGTTACCGATTTTCGGATAACGTTATTCGGCCGTTCTGGAACGTTATTAACGGTAAGTTATTTTACCGAAAAAATAACGGTATTACCGTTACTGGTAACGCAATAACGCCCGATGTATGCGCCGTATACGTAAATATTATGGAACGTAAATATTATGGAACGGGCCCATTTTTGGCCGGTCCGTTCCATAATATTTACGTTCCATAATATTTACAGGGCCAGTTGGGGACTCGGTGGTGAGGACGGCTTGCGTCAGGAATCGCGCGAAAAGTGTTCCGGCCGAGAGGACAACCAGGTCCTGGGTAAGACGTTAAACTGCCTGGGGGGGCCGTCCCCGGACCATGACGGGTGCCTGCACCAGGAGTCTAGCACGGCCGTGGTCCAGGGCATGACCGAAAACTGCTTGGGTACCGAGGCTCCCCAGACCAGGAAGGGTGGAGACACCTGGAGTCTAAATAGTCACACCACGTCAGGCCAGACCTTCGCATTGCACTCCGCGAAGACTGCCACACAGCCGCGGGGCAGGTGTGCAGCCTGTGGAAAACCTCGTACAGAAAAGGGTCGGCGACCGCCCGCCCCCAGTCTGAGAGGCATCAGCCGAATCTCGGTGGAGGCGGGCACAAAACAAAAGGGAGAGTCGTCACTGTGCATATCAGCACGGTCCCGCCCTCTGTGCCAGACCAACACACCACCAAAGGAAAAGAGGAAGAGGCGACGTAAGGCAATGCCTCCGTGCGGCCAGGAGAACACGAAATAGCGACCCCCTCAACGGGGAATGCTACGAGCACGGCCAAAAATCGTTCAAAAATCGTTCAAGTGCACGAGTAGGTCCCGTCAGGGACTCTGTATGCCGTCCGATCACCTGGCCCAAGTCCCCGAGTCGCAGAAAGCCCTGTAAATATTATGGAACGAAAAAAATCTGGAACGCCAACCCACCAGCGTTCCAAAATATTTACGTTCCATAATATTTACGTTCCATAATATTTACGTTCCAAAATATTTACGTATACGGTATAAAAATATTTTCGAAATATTTTCAAAATATTTCCAAAGGGGGCCTTCGCTACCAAGTGTGACTGAGTGAGAAAAAGTGAGCCACGGCCCACTTCCCCTCACTGGCTGACGAGCTGTGACGAGCAGTGACTGGTAGCGAGGGCCCCCCTGGACCAAAAATCAAACTATTGAGGTCCTGGCCGGACATGTCCGGGGGGGGGTCAAAATTGGATTTCCCGAATTTCCGGGTCCGGACATGTCCGCCCGGACATCCGGACACCAGAAAATGTCCGCCCGGACATGTCCGCCCTGTCCGGGGCGGACATTTCTGGATGTCCGGATGTCCGGGCGGGAAATTCGGGAAATGTCCGGGGGGGGGGGGGGGGGGTCAAAATTGGACCCGGACATCCGGACACCCGGATTTCCGGGTCCGGGCATGTCCGCCCTGTCCGCCCTGAAATCGCCTAAGGGGCCGGGGGAAATCCAGGAAATTCGGGAAATCCAGGAATATGAAGAATCCTCCTAAGTGGGTTGTTATATTGTAATATTCGGGACCACTCCCGGAAAGTGGAATTTCATTTACCGTATACGTAAATATTTTGGAACGTAAATATTATGGAACGTAAATATTTTGGAACGCTGGTGGGTTGGCGTTCCAGATTTTTTTCGTTCCATAATATTTACAGGGCTTTCTGCGACTCGGGGACTTGGACCAGGTGATCGGACGGCATACAGAGTCCCTGACGGGACCTACTCGTGCACTTTTCGCGCGATTCCTGACGCAAGCCGTCCTCACCACCGAGTCCCCAACTGGCCCTGTAAATATTATGGAACGTAAATATTATGGAACGGACCGGCCAAAAATGGGCCCGTTCCATAATATTTACGTTCCATAATATTTACGTATACGGTATTTTATTACAAAAATTACATTACAACAATTTTTTTGTTAGAAATGAGGGGCCTCCTGCGGTCCGAATTTCTTTTATTTATTTCATACATTGGGCGTTATTCCGTTACCAGTAACGGTAATAACGTTATTTTTGCGTTATTTTTTGACCCCAAAAAAGGCAGCATTTCCCGGTGAATCTGACCCGAAACTCGGGTCCCTACCCCCCCTAAAAGAATTTTCTTGGGTAAAATATCACTCCAGGGGGCCACTCCGTGATGTCAAAAAATTGGAAAACGTTTTCTCCTAAAATAACGCGTTATTTTTCCGTTATTTTCATGAAAACTTGCGTTATTCGGACAATTTTGCGGGCGGATGGTGTAGTTTTTGGTGGAGATGGCTCCAGAATACCCCCCTGGGACCATTTTTTGGATAATAACGCACGGACATGTCGAGTTTCGTGAAAAAATCATGTTTTTTGGCTTTTTCAAGGCAAATACTGCAGAAACCCCTGCAACCTTGCAGCATCCAATGTTCCTGGAGTGAAATTTGGAGTGAAAATCACTCCAAAATCACTCAGTGTGGACGCAGAAGTGAATCCTTCAGGAATACACCCGCACACCTCACATTGGCGGTGTATAAACCACCTGATATTTTTACTCGTTACGAGCGACGAAGTAGCGCGAAGTAGCGACGTGCCCATTTTTTCCCGGTCCGTTCTAAAATAGTTACGTTCCAAAAGTCCGTTACTGGTGCTGTCAAAGACGCTTCGCACAATATACGCACGAACTACCCAAAGTACGCTCGGGCTACGCACGAAGTACGCAGGAACTACACAATTTGAACTTTCTTGCACCCCCCAGTCATTATTTGCACGCACTCCAGGTCCCATATTTGCACCAGTGCAAATATGAGACCTGGAGTGCAAATATGAGGAATTTCCGAGTTCGTCGTGATGTGCAAAACATGACTGGGTTGTGCAAGAAACCATCATCTGCACCCCGTATCGGCCTCAATTGCACCCTCGTGCAGGTAAAAAAAGGCCTCGGGCCTCCGGCCCTCGGACCGTTTTTTAATTACGCACACGACCTTCGCGCGGAAAGTGTCATTCAGCCCTGCCAAACGTGCTCTACACACCACCCCCTTCATCAGGCAAGTGGGTTTGTAAGGGTGTGTGAAAGCGTCAACGCTCGGGTGCAGGAAATTTACATTTTGGTCGCAAATGGCGTTACACATGCACTATGCACAACGTGTGCACGATTTCGGCAGAACTACGCACAACCAACGCAATTTGGACCTTTCAACAACACCATTCACGGTACTTCGATTTTGGGTGGGAAAGATGGGGCAAGGAAGTGGCAAAAACTGCGAAGAAGGTCGAAAATTTTCACATTTTCATCAGAAACCATATTCAACGGATTCCAATTTTCGGGTGAAATCAAGCAGGTTGGCACAATGGCTCATGTTCACCCAAAAATGCACCTACCAAACCTCTTTTGCTTGATTTTTGGGACGGCATGGGTGATCCAGAGGCCAAAAATCACGATTTTTTCACCAATTCCTTCGACAACGGACAGTTCCAGACCACAAGGACCACATTTTGGGGTCAGAATTTTCTCGGTCAAAAAATTCGAAAAATCTGAAATCTCTCGGAATTTTGAGCATTTTTTGAGATTGGCATGCCCATTTTAGACCCTTTGCGTGGCTCTAAACCCAAAAATTTGCTCGAAAATGGCCTCAAATAGCCTAAAACAGCCCATTCTGGCCACCCCGAAAAAAAAATTCGAAAAGGGTCCCCCTATAGAAGTTGCCCAAAAATACCGAAAATAACGCGGTATTACCGGTAATAACGGTAATAACGTTACCGATAACGTTATTACCGTTACTGATAACGGTATTACCGTTACCGATAACGGTAATAACGGTAATAACGTTACCGATAACGTTATTACCGTTCCTGATAACGGTAATATCGGTATTACCGTTATCGATAACGGTATAACGCGGAAAAATAACGTTACCGATTTTCGGATAACGTTATTCGGCCGTTCTGGAACGTTATTAACGGTAAGTTATTTTACCGAAAAAATAACGGTATTACCGTTACTGGTAACGCAATAACGCCCGATGTATGTTATTTACAAAACTAACCAGGGTATAAGATAGACTTTTTTTCTGGCGCCGTTTTCCGGTTTTTCTGGTTTTGAATTTTTTCGCGCGCGCCTTCGGCGCGCGCGACCCGCGCAAACCCTCTCAGAATCACACCCAACACGGCTGGACCAGGCTCCGCCGAACAGCGTGGCGTGTTGCTCCCCACAGCTCCCCGAAGGGACGGAACTGAGCTTTCAATGCGTCCACGTACTGACGGAGCGCGGCTTCGCATCACCCCCCGCATCAGGACAAACCCCCCGAGGGTGCTGCTCCGCTGGTACGCCTCACGAAGGGCAACTGCCTTCATGGTCGAGCTTGTTGCATGACCACCCCCTAGAGGCAGTCAGTCAGACGCTGCGCACAACGTGCGCTCATGCGAACACCAGCGGGTGTCTCCAACACTGCACAAATCGCGGTCCCGCCAGAACCCGAAGCCATCGATCCTCTCCAAAGCGGACATGCACTCCCGAAAACACCGGAGTTTGCATGTGCCATTCCCAGCAAGGCAAACGTGCTCGAGACAAGGTCGTAGCTTGCGTGGATGACAGGGTGGTCCTTGGCAGTGTGCATCGCAACGAGATTGAGTGCATGCGCTCGGCAAGCCGCCCAGAAGGAGTACGGTGCGGTCGGAATGGTCAAGCGACCGGAGTATCTCGAAACTTCACACAGAGAAGACCTGCATGACGAGGACATCACCACCCACCGGGCCTCCCGCTGGGCTCCTTTTCTCCGCTTCTCTGCTTTCTTTTGACTGTTTGAGCTCCGTGCGGATCACGATGGGGTCACTTTCCGTGTTTTTTTGGCTAATATTCCCACTGGTTGACTGTCACAAAGGTTCCCCAAAAACCGGCGAAAATCCGATCGGCCTTTTTTCTTTTTTTCCAGAAAACCGGAAACCGGGAAACCCTGGTTTTGAAAACCGGAAAACCAGGCCTATCTTATCCCCTGAAACTAACAGTTTTTTGTCAGTTTTTCTCACATCACCAAGGGGGGATGGGCCACACACATGCACGTTCACCCTCACACTGACCGGGGGAGCGAGCCAGCCGCGGCTTCGAGGACACACGCTGCCAGAATCGGCTGTTCTCTCTTATTAGAGAGTGCACATTATGCCTCCCGAGGCAGTGCCAGGGCAGTGCACCCCTGACGCACCTGACACCTCTCGAAGCCCCCATCCGGGGTACCCCTGGAGAGCCCTCCATCACCGTCGACCCCCTCCGGGGGCCTCCCAGGTGCTTGTTCATTTGCAGGGAGGCCAGATCACTGGGTGTGACCCCCATAACTGGTTCCCAGACCTCCAAAAACCATTTTTGGATCGGTCAATTGCTTTGTAATGCTCATCCACATCCCATCCATTATCAGCACTCCAAGCAATGTTTCCTGTACTCTAGGGTTTAGTAGTGGGAACAAGTATGTTTCTCATCGCAAATGCAAATACAGAGTAAAAGCAGAAGCAGTAAACATGACAGGTCCCTCACCACTCAGTGACTGGATTGGAAAATCCATACCACTGCCCTGCCTTGGGAGCAAGTTATGGCATTTTTGGATCGGTGTGGGGTGGTTTTGGGGGCCTCGGGGCACTTTTTGGAGTATTCTGTGACCGACGACACGAAAAGGGGGGATTTTGGACCCCCTACACCACTACCTCCCCGGCCCCACACCACCCGCACCCGCCCAGGATTTTAATTTATTTTCTAAGGGGGCCTTCGCTACCGGGTGAGAAAAAGTGAGAAAAAATGAGCGGAAAAACGCTTAAAAAAAGAGTCAGGGGAGTTGGGGGGTCCCTAGCCTGGGGAGCATATTTGAACCCCGAATCTCGAAAATTATGCCGGCGTGACTCGTCCCAAAGCAGGTTTGGGTCGCTCTATGGCGAGTTGGTGTAAAAATCGCAAACCAGAGTGACTGCGAGTGACTCGCAGTGGGGTCCCCGGGGGGGGGGGGGGCTGCTTGATGAATCAGCGGAGTGCGGTGTGCAGCTGATGCACCACCTTCTTTTCCTCACTAGTCTCATGCGGGGCAGGGGGTTTAGGCAAGCTTCGCTCGTACGTGGGGGGGGGGGGGGTAGGGGGGGTCAAATGGGGGTGACAAACACGATTTTTCAAAAAACCGGCGCAGAGGCCCCAAAGCCCCCGTAAACCCTCCAAACCCCCCCAGATCGGTCCGGAAACCCATCGAACCCCACTTTTCCACCATTCCGGGCACCTCAGGTGCCCGAATTGGGGTACCTAAATTTTGTGCCACCGTTTGGTACCGGACAGTGCCACTGTGTGGGAGGTTGGAAAAGAAAATGCCCCAACACACCACATCTGAGGGTTGCAATGCATGTTGCTTGCCAACCACGTCATCCGGTGGGTGTCAGGCGCTATGTAGGTGGCATGAGCCAGGTCTTCGATGTGTTCTGGCTTGTATATGTACCTCCCTGCCTGCGGCACAGGCACTGCCTTTGTCCCCCACACCAGCCACAGAGAGCGTATTGTACTCGGTCCACGGTTGCTGATTCATTGTGATGCGTTGTATCCTCGAGTGAACGTCACACACTAGTGGCACCACCACCCGCCATCCGAGAGCTGTATTGACTTTGCGCCCTTCCGTTGCATTCACCTCGCCACGCATATTGCACCGTTCAGTACCAGTGCTCTTGGGCCAGGCAAAGTAGACCGCAGCAACTACCAATTCTGGCACAATGGGTACCACGACAGCGCACTTCGTGTGTTCCCGGAATGTACAGCTCGTGTTGCAACAGTCGTTGTCAACACATCCCGGTTGTGGAGCACTGCTGCACAGGAATCACACGACCATCTGGACTTGTTCCGTACCTACAGGCAGCCTCCCGGTGCATGGTGGCAGGGAGGTACATATACAAGCCAGAACTCATCGAAGACCTGGCTAATGCCACCTACATAGCGCCTGACACCCACCGGATGACGTGGTTGGCAAGCAACATGCATTGCAACCCTCAGATGTGGTGTGTTGGGGCATTTTCTTTTCCAACCTCCCACACAGTGGCACTGTCCGGTACCAAACGGTGGCACAAAATTTAGGTACCCCAATTCGGGCACCTGAGGTGCCCGGAATGGTGGAAAAGTGGGGTTCGATGGGTTTCCGGACCGATCTGGGGGGGTTTGGAGGGTTTACGGGGGCTTTGGGGCCTCTGCGCCGGTTTTTTGAAAAATCGTGTTTGTCCACGTAAAAGGGTGGCATTTGACCCCCCCTAGGGGGGGGGGGGTTGTGGAAGTAGAAGACAGAGACGAATCACAAACGGGAACAGATGTTAGGAGAAGCAAGGGAGAGGGGGGGGGGGCAGAACATATATCACGCCGAACCGGAGAACTCGTGCCAGTCTGCATCGGGATCGTTCCCGGCAGTGCTCTGTAAGAGCTTGTCGACGACATCTGGGGTTTCACCACTGCCGTTCTCCGGGAAGCAGTCCAACACGCCCTGCACCTCCTGCATCCACGGAGTGACGTCCACATCCCGAAGGCCAAACTCATCCTCGTCATCTACAGACGCATCGTCCTCCTCGGTGTCAATCGTTGCAGAAGCTGCAGGTGGAGCACTGCCAGCCTCAGGCTCACCCGTAACCACTCTGCTGGCAGTGCGCGGCTTCTGGGGGATGAGGCCCGCGACGAGGTTCCTGTAAGGGCCGATGGGCAGTTCGGGGAGGCCATACTTGTACAGAAAGTTATGAAGCTCTGCCACGACCCTCCCACACAGCGCGAGGAACTGCGAGTCACCCTCGCCCCCGAGATGGTACGGGTACGTGAGGATCTTGAAGTCCTTCACACGCGCATTTCCCCGCTCCACCCTTCCACGAACGAATCCGTGGGAACCGTTGTACATCTTCTGCGCCGCCACAGGAAGGTTACAGTCAGGAATGGGGACCCGTCGGTTTTCATCCCCCTTCCTCGAGTAGCAGCGACTCCCAGTCACGCACTGCTTGGCTCCCGCGTATGCGCCATCCGCAAGCACAACGTCGCCGTCGGGCACCAAGTTGGGCTGGTGCGCGAATGCGGATGTGGAGGAAGTGCCCCACAGGTGCGAGTCAGGGATAGCACCAGCATGGCCACCCGTGAACGAAAAGGAATCGTCCAAGTATGACAATGTACTGGGGGGAATCGGGGGGAATCGTCCAAGTACGACAATGTACTGGGGGGAATCGGGGGGAATCGTCCAAGTATGACAATGTACTGGGGGGAATCGGGGGGAATCGTCCAAGTATGACAATGTCCTGGGGGGAATCGTCCAAGTATGACAATGTCCTGGGGGGAATCGGGGGGAATCGTCCAAGTATGACAATGTCCTGGGGGGAATCGGGGGGAATCGTCCAAGTATGACAATGTCCTGGGGGGAATCGGGGGGAATCGTCCGAGTACGACTATGTACTGGGGGGAATCGGGGGGAATCGTCCAAGTATGACAATGTACTGGGGGGAATCGGGGGGAATCGTCCAAGTATGACAATGTCCTGGGGGGAATCGGGGGGAATAGTCCAAGTATGACAATGTCCTGGGGGGAATCGGGGGGAATCGTCCAAGTACGACAATGTACTGGGGGGAATCGGGGGGAATCGACCAAGTACGACAATGTACTGGGGGGAATCGGGGGGAATCAACCAAGTACACTAATTTGCTGGGGGGAATCGGGGAGTGCCCCTACAGGAGGTGGGGACCACTGTGAGTCACTACGAGTCACTATGAGTCACGTGACTGGTAGCGAGGCCGGTCTGGACTTCTGGGTGGAATTTTCTCATATTGTGCCAAGTCCCCACCCGGAGTTCCAGACCGGCCTCGCTACCAGTCAAGTGACTCGTAGTGACTCGTAGTCAGCCAAAAACCTGAAAATTCACCCTTCTCCCCAGGCCAGCCAAAAAAGCCCCCTGACTCACTGACGAGCCGTGACGACCCGTGACTGGTAGCGAGGGCCCCCAAAATATAAAAATATTTTGGAAATATTTTCGAAAAATATAAAAATATTTTTTTATGCGAAAATGGGGGTATGGAAAAGTCGGTGAAAAAAAATGAGAAAAAATGAGAAAAAATCGGCCGAAATTTGCTGTTTTTCGCTAAAAAAAGAGTGTGGGGAGTTGGGTCCAGTTTAGCAAAGTGAGTGTATTTTTCAAAATTTGAAAAATTGGGGACACCGAAAGTCCCCAGACAAGTCTTCGGCTTGGCCCGCAGAGTGATTTTTTGGTCCTCGAAGCCCCCCCCCCCCCCCGGTGTCGAAGCCCCCCCCCCCCCGGTGTGTGGATAGAATCGGCAGTGAAAGAAACAGCAGTTGGGGATGTCGCAAGGGAAGTAAGAAAAGTAAGAAGAGAGTAAGAAGAGTCGTAAGATTTTCACGCCCACACAAGTCTTATGTCTGCATTACTTGTGGCATAGGCCTACAGCATTTGTATCGGAGCCTACAGCACGTTACCATGATCCTACATGTGTTCCCTGTATGCATCAATCCCATGAAGGACTACGATATACTATGCGCAGCGATGTGCGAATGAAGGTCTACGATATTTACGTACACGGTACTACAGTGGATACAATAAAGAGCCCGTCTTCAAGGTTCAGGGTGCGGTCGACATGAACGGTTTGTTTTGTTACATATCAGGTGGGCAGCCAGGTTGCAGGGCCGACAGCAAGATCTGCGGATCGTCAGAAAAGAGCCGTTCACCAACCACCCAGCCCTCACAAATATGCATGGACGTGGTCCTTGCTGACTGGATCCTGACTGAATTTTTTTTTTCGACATGTCGAAATTTCGGCCACCCTGGAACAGTCCCCTGGACCGGCTAGGCCCGGCTAGGCAGAAAAAAATCGCAAAAAAATCCGAAAAATGTGGGTGTGGCACCCCAGAGGGCCCGATTTTCGGTTTAGGCACGCGAAAAAAAAATTTTTTTTTGGCCAAAAATTTTTTTTTCGACATGTCGAAATTTCGGCCACCCTGGGTCAGTGCCCTGGACCGGTGCCCAGCTAGGCAGAAAAAAATCGCAAAAAAATCCGAAAAAAATCCGAAAAATATCGGTGTGGCACCCCAGAGGGCCCGATTTTCGGTTTAGTCGGCTGAAAAAAAAAATTTTTTTTTCGGCCAAAATTTTTTTTTCGACATGTCGAAAATCCGGCCACCGTGGGGCAGCAGCCTGGACTGGTGGCCACCCCAACCAAAAAAAATCGAAAAAAAATCCGAAAAATATCCGAAAAATATCGGTGTGGCACCCCAGAGGGCCCGATTTTCGGTTTAGTCGGCCGAAAAAAAAATTTTTTTTTTCGGCCAAATTTTTTTTTTCGACATGTCGAAAAATCGGTAATTCAGTACCCCGGGGGGGTATGGAATCTGGGAACCTCGACCTGGCGACTACGGGTGACTACGCGCGACTACGACACAATGCGATTTTTTGCGAAAAAATCGATTTTTTTCGAAAATCTTACTCTCTTTTCCCCAGCCGAAAAACCGCGCGTAAATCGCCTAAAAGTGACTAAGGGGGTCTTCGCTACGGGGTGGTCGTCAGTGCATTTTGGTGCATTTCCTGTTGAATTGGCTGAAAACTGACGAAGTTTGTCGAAGTTTGTCGACCAGCAAAGACCCCCTAAGAATGACTAAATTTCCATACCCCCAATGAAACATATTTTTGGCAAAAATATATGTTTATGAAAAATATGTTTGGGGGCCCATGCCTAGGGGGGGTCAAATGCCACCCTTTTACGTGGACAAACACGATTTTTCAAAAAACCGGCGCAGAGGCCCCAAAGCCCCCGTAAACCCTCCAAACCCCCCCAGATCGGTCCGGAAACCCATCGAACCCCACTTTTCCACCATTCCGGGCACCTCAGGTGCCCGAATTGGGGTACCTAAATTTTGTGCCACCGTTTGGTACCGTACAGTGCCACTGTGTGGGAGGTTGGAAAAGAAAATGCCCCAACACACCACATCTGAGGGTTGCAATGCATGTTGCTTGCCAACCACGTCATCCGGTGGGTGTCAGGCGCTATGTAGGTGGCATTAGCCAGGTCTTCGATGTGTTCTGGCTTGTATATACCGTAAACGGAAAAAGGGTGGACCGTAAAAATGTTCCAAGTTCCCAAAAAAAGGCCAAACGTTCCATCTTTTTTACGGTCCACCATTTATTGGGACTGAATATGGAAAAGACAATGCGTTTTTCGCCCGCGGGCTGGTGGGTTGCGGGGCGCGGACTGCGGCCTCCACGCCGCAGACACCCACACGTAGGCCTCCCGACCTCCCAGCTTTGGACCCTCCTTCCACCACCGCAACCAACACCAGCAAGAGAAGCAAGTCCTCCCTGCGTGTGGAAAAGGCACGATCACCACCACTCACCTCGAGACTCACCCACCACCACACCTCGAGAAGTGTAGTACCATGCAAGGAGCATTCCGGTAGAAGTAAAAGTAGAACCTGCTGCACGAGCCCACAAAAGCAGCCACAGTACGGCAGGGCGCGCAGACAGAAGCTGAGACCACCGGGCTCCCTCCAGATGTAAATTCGTGAATCAGTGCCCGGAAAATTCAGGGAAATCGTACTCCTTTAGTGTAGTACACCCTGCAGTAACTGTGGGAGAACAGTTCCCGGACGATGGTGAGCGCACACTCTGTGCTGAGGCCCTGTGGTGTTAATCCTGCAGCTTCAGTCGTACGATTTCCTTGGTTCCTTCGCGACTTCGTCGCGAAGGAACTCGTAAAAAAAACCGCCAAGTCCACGATCCCAACCGTAAAATAGGTGGACCGTAAAAATGTTCCAAGTTCCGGAAAAATCCCATTTGTTCCATCTTTTTTACGGTCCACCTATAGTACGGTTCACCTTTATTACGGTCCACAATATTTCCGTTTACGGTATACCTCCCTGCATGTCAACTATTATACTTGTATTTTTACTTGATATACATGTATTTTACATGTATATTTCAGGCATTTACATGTATTTTACATGTATAATACTTGTCATGCAAGTATTATACATGTATAATACATGTACCGTAAACGGAAATATTGTGGACCGTAATAAAGGTGAACCGTACTATAGGTGGACCGTAAAAAAGATGGAACAAATGGGATTTTTCCGGAACTTGGAACATTTTTACGGTCCACCTATTTTACGGTTGGGATCGTGGACTTGGCGGTTTTTTTTACGAGTTCCTTCGCGACGAAGTCGCGAAGGAACCAAGGAAATCGTACGGCTGAAGCTGCAGGATTAACACCACAGGGCCTCAGCACAGAGTGTGCACTCACCATCGTCCGGGAACTGTTCTCCCACAGTTACTGCAGGGTGTACTACACTAAAGGAGTACGATTTCCCTGAATTTTTCGGGCACTGATTCACGAATTTACATCTGGAGGGAGCCCGGTGGTCTCAGCTTCTGTCTGCGCGCCCTGCCGTACTGTGGCTGCTTTTGTGGGCTCGTGCAGCAGGTTCTACTTTTACTTCTACCGGAATGCTCCTTGCATGGTACTACACTTCTCGAGGTGTGGTGGTGGGTGAGTCTCGAGGTGAGATCGTGCCTTTTCCACACGCAGGGAGGACTTGCTTCTCTTGCTGGTGTTGGTTGCGGTGGTGGAGGGAGGGTCCAAAGCTGGGAGGTCGGGAGGCCTACGTGTGGGTGTCTGCGGCGTGGAGGCCGCAGTCCGCGCCCCGCAACCCACCAGCCCGCGGGCGAAAAACGCATTGTCTTTTCCATATTCAGTCCCAATAAATGGTGGACCGTAAAAAAGATGGAACGTTTGGCCTTTTTTTGGGAACTTGGAACATTTTTACGGTCCACCCTTTTTCCGTTTACGGTATATACTTGTAGTTATACATGTAAAATTTACAAGATCCCACCGTGTCATGACCCAAACACGCCAGGCATGTCGCTAAGCGTCGACTGTCGACCCAGTGATTTTGGGTTTCCCCCCCCATAAAAAAGCGTCGACCCAGCGTCGACCCAGTGGAACTGGGTTGACGCTTGGTCGAGGCTTGGAGCGTCGACCCAGTGGAACTGGGTTGCCATTCAAGCCTGGACCAAGCGTCAACCCATTTATTACGCTGGGTCGACGCTAACCTAGCGTTGACCCGGTTACACTGGGTCGACGCTCACCAAGCGTCGACCAAGCGTCAACCTACTTTCACTGGGTCGACGTCGAAGAGAGTATGGTTTTGCAGGAACAGATGCTCACTACCGTGGCCTCCGGCGGCTGGGGGGCTCCGCCCCCCAGACCCCCTGTGGCGTATGTCTCGTACTCAAGTCATTCGATTCCCACCAGGTCAGGGAATCCAACCACTCCAATAGCCTCAGGGACGCAGCCAACTCACACAGAATCTGCCCACAATGAACAGATGTTCACTACCGTGGCCTCCGGCGGCTGGGGGGCTCTGCCCCCCAGACCCCCCATCTCGCGTGTCCGTCTCGTAACCAAGTCCTTGCGCTTCAACGGCCGTGGCATATCAGGGGGTAGCGTCGAAATCATGGTCCCGAAACCATTTTGTGGGTTTCCTCCGGCACCCGAGTGGCGCGAGCGGGAGAGGAACCACGGAAGGAACCCAGCGCCTTACACCGTGCCCACCTAGTGGTCCACCGATGGGGAAATGAGGCAACAACACGAGCGCGCGCGAAGCGCGCGCGAGAAAAATTTGCCCCTAGTGTTTTCCCCCCTGACCCCCCCCCCCCCCCCCAAAAACAGGAGCGTCAACCAGGCATGTCGCTAAGCGTCGACCGTCGACCCAGTGATTTTGGGTTTCCCCCCCCATAAAAAAGCGTCGACCCAGCGTCGACCCAGTGGACTGGGTTGACGCTTGGTCGAGGCTTGGAGCGTCGACCTAGTGGAACTGGGTTGCCATTCAAGCCTGGACCAAGCGTCAACCCATTTATTACACTGGGTCGACGCTAACCTAGCGTTGGCCCGGTTACACTGGGTCGACGCTCACCAAGCGTCGACCAAGCGTCAACCCACTTTCACTGGGTCGACGTCGAAGAGAGTATGGTTTTGCAGGAACAGATGCTCACTACCGTGGCCTCCGGCGGCTGGGGGGCTCCGCCCCCCAGACCCCCCTGTGGCGTATGTCTCGTACTCAAGTCATTCGATTCCCATCAGGTCAGGGAATCCACCCACTCCAGTAGCCTCAGGAGGACGCAGCCAACTCACACAGAATCTGTACGCCCACAATGAACAGATGCTCACTACCGTGGCCTCCGGCGGATGGGGGGCTCTGCCCCCCAGACCCCCCATTTTGCACATCACGACGAACTCGGAAATTCCTCATATTTGCACTCCAGGTCTCATATTTGCACTGGTGCAAATATGGGACCTGGAGTGCGTGCAAATAATGACTGGGGGGTGCAAGAAAGTTCAAATTGCGTAGTTCCTGCGTACTTCGTGCGTAGCCCGAGCGTACTTTGGGTAGTTCGTGCGTATATTGTGCGAAGCGTCTTTGACAGCACCAGTAACGGACTTTTGGAACGTAACTATTTTAGAACGGACCGGGAAAAAATGGGCACGTCGCTACTTCGCGCTACTTCGTCGCTCGTAACGAGTAAAAATATCAGGTGGTTTATACACCGCCAATGTGAGGTGTGCGGGTGTATTCCTGAAGGATTCACTTCTGCGTCCACACTGAGTGATTTTGGAGTGATTTTCACTCCAAATTTCACTCCAGGAACATTGGATGCTGCAAGGTTGCAGGGGTTTCTGCAGTATTTGCCTTGAAAAAGCCAAAAAACATGATTTTTTCACGAAACTCGACATGTCCGTGCGTTATTATCCAAAAAATGGTCCCAGGGGGGTATTCTGGAGCCATCTCCACCAAAAACTACACCATCCGCCCGCAAAATTGTCCGAATAACGCAAGTTTTCATGAAAATAACGGAAAAATAACGCGTTATTTTAGGAGAAAACGTTTTCCAATTTTTTGACATCACGGAGTGGCCCCCTGGAGTGATATTTTACCCAAGAAAATTCTTTTAGGGGGGGTAGGGACCCGAGTTTCGGGTCAGATTCACCGGGAAATGCTGCCTTTTTTGGGGTCAAAAAATAACGCAAAAATAACGTTATTACCGTTACTGGTAACGGAATAACGCCCAATGTATGTATACGGTATTTCGGAAATATGTTGAAAATATTCCAAACATAAAAACATGGTATGGGGGTCTTCGCTAGCCGGTGCAAAAAAGTGCAGGCTGGTGCAGGGCAAAATGGGCCGAAAATGGGCCAAATCGGAGGCAAAAAAAAGGGCGGGGAGTTGGGTGGCCCCTAGCTGGGAGCACGCATTTGGACCCAAAAAATAATGTCGAGCGGTCCCTGTGCATTGTTCAGCCCTCACAGGACGAGAAGGCACGGCGGGGCCCGTGTCACGGGTAAACATTGAGATCAACCTGTCATCCTGGGCCAAGCCAAGATGGGAGCTGGCCGCCTGGGGCAATGCAGGAGCAACGGCTAGTGCTCGTGCTGGCACGAAGCGGAGCCAGGCAGTGCTGTCCCGAGAACGGGCCGAGCCAGACAGTGCTGTCCCAAGGGTGGGCCGAGCCAGACAGTGATGTCCCGAGAATGGGCCGAGCCAGGCAGTGCTGTCCCAAGGGTGGGCCGAGCCAGACAGTGCTGTCCCGAGAACGGGCCGAGCCAGACAGTGCTGTCCCGAGAATGGGCCGAGCCAGGCAGTGCTGTCCCAAGGGTGGGCCGAGCCAGACAGTGCTGTCCCGAGAATGGGCCGAGCCAGACAGTGCTGTCCCGAGAATGGGCCGAGCCAGACAGTGCTGTCCCGAGAACGGGCCGAGCCAGACAGTGCTGTCCCGAGAACGGGCCGAGCCAGACAGTGCTGTCCCGAGAATGGGCCGAGCCAGGCAGTGCTGTCCCAAGGGTGGGCCGAGCCAGACAGTGCTGTCCCGAGAACGGGCCGAGCCAGACAGTGCTGTCCCGAGGGTGGGCCGAGCTAGGCAGTGCTGTCCCGAGAATGGGCCGAGCCACGCAGTCCTGTCCAGAGGGTGGGCCGAGCCAGGCAGTGATGTCCCGAGGGTGGGCCGACATCACATCCGGTCTCGGCCCGCTGTCTGGACCGCAGCAACAAGAAATCTGCGCTGCATGCACAGGAGCAGGGGGACTTGGCCCGTCCGCACTCCGACATTGCACCGCGCTGCCCCAGCGCTCCAGATCACAAGGCCCCCTGTGCCGCAGGAGGTGGAGACGTCGCACACCAGCAGGATGACGTCGCAGACCAGTTCACCACCCCCAACAGTAGGTCACACTCCGCCTCGCCTGTAGGCCGTCTACTGTATGCAGGAGTCTGCGTGTGTTGATAAAGACACACACGCCCGGCACACCTGATTCTATGGGCAGCGCTCGTAACTCTCTCGGCGCCAAGTCGAAGCTGAGCAAGATTTGGTTGGACGGTGCAAATATAGCTAGCCTTGCGGGCTCGCTAAGACACTCTCCGAGCTAGCTACATGAACACAACATTGCACATCGCACGGTTTCGAAGGATGGGTACGCGATGCGGGTTTAGGTCTTGTGCTAATGTTACACACAGAAAGATCCCTGACGGAGGGGATCGATGGAGGCACTGAGGAGATCATGACTGGGAAGGGGTCCTGCATCGAACCCCCTCTGAGTGGAGCAAACACTCGGTACTCCGGGCGCCACGTTCTGCTCGGCTGGACATCACCCCGAGGTCGTGGCCACGGCCCCCGACCACTCACTGCAGGGAGCTTCCCGTCCAGACAGTGTCTGGACATCACTCCTGGGCTCGACCCACTGGGCCGAGCCGACGACTCGTGTCCAGACACTGGGCCGAGCCCAGGAGTGATGTCCAGACACTGGGCCGAGCCCAGGAGTGATGTCCAGACCCTGGGCCGAGCCAGGGAGTGGTGTCCAGACCCTGGGCCGAGCCCAGGAGTGCTGTCCAGGCACTGGGCCGAGCTCAGGAGTGCTGTCCAGTCCCTGGGCCGAGCCAGGGAGTGGTGTCCAGACCCTGGGCCGAGCCCAGGAGTGCTGTCCAGGCACTGGGCCGAGCCAGGGAGTGGTGTCCAGACACTGGGCCGAGCCCAGGAGTGATGTCCAGACCCTGGGCCGAGCCAGGGAGTGGTGTCCAGACACTGGGCCGAGCCCAGGAGTGATGTCCAGACCCTGGGCCGAGCCAGGGAGTGGTGTCCAGACCCTGGGCCGAGCCCAGGAGTGCTGTCCAGACACTGGGCCGAGCCAGGGAGTGATGTCCAGTCCCTGTGCCGAGCCCAGGAGTGCTGTCCAGACACTGACGATGTCCTGCCTCATACCCGCCATGCCCGCAATGCACTTCCGGATCACATGGTTGTGGATTTCTAGCGCCTTCCGCATTCCCTCGAAAGACTTCTCCAAGCAGAGGGTCGAGGCCTGCACGTCTGTGACCACGAGTGTCGTGATCTTCGTCTCTGTGGAGTAGTCATCGAAGAGCAGCGCCTGCTGGCTGTCTTCGTTCAGCATCCTACGACTAGGCCGGCTATGGGCCGATCTCGCCCGTACTGGGCCGGACATGGGCCGATCTCGGCAGTACTGGGCCGGCTATGGGCCGATCTCGCACGTACTGGGCCGGCTATGGGCCGATCTCGCCCGGCAGTGCTGGGCCGGCTATGGGCCGATCTCGGCAGTGCTGGGCCGGCTATGGGCCGATCTCGCCCGTACTGGGCCGGACATGGGCCGATCTCGGCAGTGCTGGGCCGGCTACGGGCCGATCTCGCACGTACTGGGCCGGACATGGGCCGATCTCGGCAGTGCTGGGCCGGCTATGGGCCGATCTCGCCCGTACTGGGCCGGACATGGGCCGATCTCTGCAGTGCTGGGCCGGCTACGGGCCGATCTCGGCCGTACTGGGCCGGACATGGGCCGATCTCGCCCGTACTGGGCCGGCTATGGGCCGATCTCGGCAGTGCTGGGCCGGCTACGGGCCGATCTCGGCCGTACTGGGCCGGACATGGGCCGATCTCGCCCGTACTGGGCCGGCTATGGGCCGATCTCGGCAGTGCTGGGCCGGACATGGGCCGATCTCGGCAGTGCTGGGCCGGCTATGGGCCGATCTCGCCCGTACTGGGCCGGCTATGGGCCGATCTCGGCAGTGCTGGGACGGCTATGGGCTGATCTGGCCCCTACTGGGCCGGCTATGGGCCGATCTCGGCAGTGCTGGGCCGGCTACGGGCCGATCTCGCCCGTACTGGGCCGGACATGGGCCGATCTCGCCCGTACTGGGCCGGCTATGGGCCGATCTCGGCAGTGCTGGGCCGGCTATGGGCCGATCTCGCCCGTACTGGGCCGGACATGGGCCGATCTCGGCAGTGCTGGGCCGGCTATGGGCCGATCTCGCCCGTACTGGGCCGGACATGGGTCGATCTCGGCAGTGCTGGGCCGGCTATGGGCCGATCTCGCCCGTACTGGGCCGGACATGGGCCGATCTCGGCAGTGCTGGGCCGGCTATGGGCCGATCTCGCCCGTACTGGGCCGGACATGGGCCGATCTCTGCAGTGCTGGGCCGGCTACGGGCCGATCTCGGCCGTACTGGGCCGGACATGGGCCGATCTCGCCCGTACTGGGCCGGCTATGGGCCGATCTCGGCAGTGCTGGGCCGGCTACGGGCCGATCTCGGCCGTACTGGGCCGGACATGGGCCGATCTCGCCCGTACTGGGCCGGCTATGGGCCGATCTCGGCAGTGCTGGGCCGGACATGGGCCGATCTCGGCAGTGCTGGGCCGGCTATGGGCCGATCTCGCCCGTACTGGGCCGGACATGGGTCGATCTCGGCAGTGCTGGGCCGGCTATGGGCCGATCTCGCCCGTACTGGGCCGGACATGGGCCGATCTCGGCAGTGCTGGGCCGGCTATGGGCCGATCTCGGCAGTGCTGGGACGGCTATGGGCCGATCTCGCCCGTACTGGGCCGGCTATGGGCCGATCTCGGCAGTGCTGGGCCGGCTATGGGCCGATCTCGCCCGTACTGGGCCGGCTATGGGCCGATCTCGGCAGTGCTGGGCCGGACATGGGCCGATCTCGGCAGTGCTGGGCCGGCTATGGGCCGATCTCGGCAGTGCTGGGCCGGCTATGGGCCGATCTCGGCAGTGCTGGGCCGGCTACGGGCCGATCTCGGCCGTACTGGGCCGGACATGGGCCGATCTCGCCCGTACTGGGCCGGCTATGGGCCGATCTCGCCCGTACTGGGCCGGCTATGGGCCGATCTCGGCAGTGCTGGGCCGGCTATGGGCCGATCTCGCCCGTACTGGGCCGGACATGGGCCGATCTCGGCAGTGCTGGGCCGGCTATGGGCCGATCTCGCCCGTACTGGGCCGGCTATGGGCCGATCTCGGCAGTGCTGGGACGGCTATGGGCCGATCTCGCCCGTACTGGGCCGGCTATGGGCCGATCTCGGCAGTGCTGGGCCGGCTACGGGCCGATCTCGGCCGTACTGGGCCGGACATGGGCCGATCTCGCCCGTACTGGGCCGGCTATGGGCCGATCTCGGCAGTGCTGGGCCGGACATGGGCCGATCTCGGCAGTGCTGGGCCGGCTATGGGCCGATCTCGCCCGTACTGGGCCGGCTATGGGCCGATCTCGGCAGTGCTGGGCCGGACATGGGCCGATCTCGGCAGTGGTGGGCCGGCTATGGGCCGATCTCGGCAGTGCTGGGACGGCTATGGGCCGATCTCGCCCGTACTGGGCCGGCTATGGGCCGATCTCGGCAGTGCTGGGCCGGCTACGGGCTGATCTCGGCCGTACTGGGCCGGACATGGGCCGATCTCGCCCGTACTGGGCCGGCTATGGGCCGATCTCGGCAGTGCTGGGCCGGACATGGGCCGATCTCGGCAGTGCTGGGCCGGCTATGGGCCGATCTCGCCCGTACTGGGCCGGCTATGGGCCGATCTCGGCAGTGCTGGGCCGGACATGGGCCGATCTCGGCAGTGCTGGGCCGGCTATGGGCCGATCTCGGCCGTACTGGGCCGGACATGGGCCGATCTCGCCCGTACTGGGCCGGCTATGGGCCGATCTCGCCCGTACTGGGCCGGCTATGGGCCGATCTCGGCAGTGCTGGGCCGGACATGGGCCGATCTCGGCAGTGCTGGGCCGGCTATGGGCCGATCTCGGCCGTACTGGGCCGGACATGGGCCGATCTCGCCCGTACTGGGCCGGCTATGGGCCGATCTCGCCCGTACTGGGCCGGCTATGGGCCGATCTCGGCAGTGCTGGGCCGGACATGGGCCGATCTCGGCAGTGCTGGGCCGGCTATGGGCCGATCTCGGCCGTACTGGGCCGGACATGGGCCGATCTCGCCCGTACTGGGCCGGCTATGGGCCGATCTCGCCCGTACTGGGCCGGCTATGGGCCGATCTCGGCAGTGCTGGGCCGGACATGGGCCGATCTCGGCAGTGCTGGGCCGGCTATGGGCCGATCTCGGCCGTACTGGGCCGGACATGGGCCGATCTCGCCCGTACTGGGCCGGCTATGGGCCGATCTCGCCCGTACTGGGCCGGCTATGGGCCGATCTCGCCCGTACTGGGCCGGCTATGGGCCGATCTCGGCAGTGCTGGGCCGGACATGGGCCGATCTCGGCAGTGCTGGGCCGGCTATGGGCCGATCTCGGCCGTACTGGGCCGGACATGGGCCGATCTCGCCCGTACTGGGCCGGCTATGGGCCGATCTCGGCAGTGCTGGGCCGGACATGGGCCGATCTCGGCAGTGCTGGGCCGGCTATGGGCCGATCTCGGCCGTACTGGGCCGGCTATGGGCCGATCTCGGCAGTGCTGGGCCGGACATGGGCCGATCTCGGCAGTGCTGGGCCGGCTATGGGCCGATCTCGCCCGTACTGGGCCGGCTATGGGCCGATCTCGGCAGTGCTGGGCCGGACATGGGCCGATCTCGGCAGTGCTGGGCCGGCTATGGGCCGATCTCGCCCGTACTGGGCCGGCTATGGGCCGATCTCGGCAGTGCTGGGCCGGCTATGGGCCGATCTCGCCCGTACTGGGCCGGACATGGGCCGATCTCGGCAGTGCTGGGCCGGCTATGGGCCGATCTCGCCCGTACTGGGCCGGGTCCAGGAGTGGTGTCCAGACCCTGGGCCGACCCAGGCTGTGGGTGGTGCATTTTGGTGCATTTTCCGTCGGTTTAGGTGAAAATTGTCGAATTTTGTCGAAATCTGACGACAGGTGACGAACAGCGAGAATCCCCGAAAAACCGGTTTTTAATTCATTTTTGGGGGGGGGTCTTCGCTGACGAAGTTTTTGTCGAAGACCCCTGTCGTCGTCGTCAGAACACTGCCGTCTTCGGTGAAAAACCCCCTGAAACAGCCGTTTTCCTAATTATGTGACGAACGACGAAGTTTGTCGAAGTTTGTCGACCAGCGAAGACCCCCTATGACAAAGATCTTGCAAGAAATGTTAAGAAAGCTCGAAATTTCTTAAGACGTCTTAATGTAATGCCGAAAGGGCTATTTCTTAAAGATTTCTTACTGATTTCTTAAGACGTGTTTCTTAATGCCTAGCATTTTAATGTCCATCATTCTGAAAAAGATCTTAAAAGATCTTTTTCAGAATGATGGACATTTTTAATGCTGGGAGATATGGAAATAATGTCCATCATTTCATTAAGAAATCTTAAGAAATCCTGCAATCCTTCTTAAAAATAATGGGGGTCATTAATTTAAGAAATTTAATGCAGCACCTGCATTAAGACGTCTTAAGAAAGAAGTGAAAAGATCCTTTTCTTATTACAGGGGGGGGTCAAATAAACGTACTTAGTACTACTATTCGGCGAACGCGCGGGCCTAAATCGACCTCGCCAGAAAATTAATAAATAGTTTGCGAGCGAATAGACGTACTAAGTACGTCTATTCAACTTTTCCTAAAAACGCTGTTTGCAGGGGCTCTGCGGGGCTGTTTGGTCCACCAGGGGCGCGCTGGCCACTGCTGTCGTCCGTCTCTCACTTCTTCTGCCTTCCGGTCGAGTATCCGCTCTGTTCTCGTCCTACCACTCGCCCCTCATTTGGTTTCGTACCGTTTTGATTTGTATTGCCCCCCCCCCCCTGGTTGACATTCTTGTTGAGTTAGTGAAAGCATACACAGTTCATCAGAGCTGTCAGCTTCACTGTCGGTGGTTGGTTGGTGCGTTGATGCTTAAAAAAAGATGTGAAAAAGACAAGCCACAACCAGCACGCCCCAACTTACTTCTTCTTCAAGTTCTTGGGCTTGCTGGGGCAAGTCTGCATGTTGTGCCCAGGCTTCCTACACCCTTTGCAGAGCCTGCGGTGTTTGTTGGGAGTCTGGGTGGTCGGGGACGCTGCGCGCTTCTTTTCGGAGGACTGGGAGGACTGGGAAGGCTGTGTCTGTGTGAGAGAGTTCACACGAACCGGCTTCGCCCATGCCAAGATGCTTGACTGTTGGGTTGGCTGAGACACAACTTTCTTTTGGGTGGACTGCTTCTCTGTGCTCTCTTTTGCCTTCCCGTCCAACCCAGGTTCAAGGTCCGCACCACCAGCCTCAGGGGATGTTTCTGTGCTTGGTGCGAAGGTGAGGTCCGGACAAAGGGAGCTCTTCACGAACCCGTCCTCCTCACCCGACACCTTCAGCACGTACCCCATATCCCGCAAGCGCTCGGCTACCAGCGTGCCCTGGCCCGGGCCAGTTGGTTGAAGGAAGGCCGGGGAGCGCATGGCGGTGGCCCATCCTCGAATATC